>JAKTUW010000060.1:0-48258 GCA_030556915.1 Wickerhamiella qilinensis
GAGCAGCCGCCGCGCCTGCGCGAGCGCCCGGGCCAGCCGGGCGCGCACCACGGGCTGCAGACCCACGCCGCCGGTGAGCGCGCACACGATGCGGTCGGGCGCACCCGGTCCTGGTGCATGCGGCCGGCCACGCTCGGCGGCCACGACGGCCGCCGCCGCCAGCACCACGGCCACCCACTGCACGGCTCGCCCAATCACTCGGGCGACCGTGCCCGCCATGGGCTCGGGCGCCGCGCCCGGGGCCGCGGCGTCGCGGCGCTCTAGGATCCGCCACAGCTCGTTCGCGTCCACGGGGCCGGGCAGGCCCTCCAGCTCCTGAACGAGCTCCGGCAGGTACAGCCCGCCCACAGCCGTCTCAAACGGCTGGAACCCGGGCCGGGCAACGCGCCCGTCGATCACCGCGTCCACAGCGGTCGCCGGGAACACGCCCGCCCCGAAGCAGGGCTGCCCGAGCATCGAGATCTCGGTGTTTACGCACCGCCGCTCAGCGCCGCTGCCCGCAATGTAGCCTATGTTGACCCCGGTGCCCCACGTCAGTGACAGCCGGCACTGCGGGTTGACGGCCTGCTCGGCCACTAGGGACGCCGTGCCGTCCTGCATCGCTGCGACGGCCAACAGCAGCCTGGGCCCGCCGCTCCGCTGCATCGCCGCGTTGAAGCATTCTACCAGGACCTGCCCGCAGTATTTTTGGCTGTAGCCTTTGCCCATTGTTTGAATGCGGCCCTGCACGAGCGGGAACGCCCAGGACACGGCCGCGGGAATGGGAACACGACGCCCCCGGCCGTGGTGGCCCGTAAGGCCCGAAGGGTCCGCCAGCCGTACGAGCTCGTCCTGCAGCCCCGAGAGCTCGGCCGCAATCCAGGCAAATACGTCGTTGGCTTTGGCCGCCGGCGGAACCAGCTGCGACAGCACCGGCACCACCTCCATCTGCGGCAGCCGCACCACGGCAACCCGCAGCGTCGACCCGCCCACGTCCACGCACACCACGTTTCGCTCGGCTGCCCCCTTTGGCCATGACGGTCCTTCTATATGCTCAGTTGCTGGCGTTTTTGCCGGCCCCATCGAGCATCCCTGACGGACGTGCTCGCTGCAGGTGCCCGGGCCGTCTCGCGATCCGGCCGTTGCGGCAGGCAGCACTTCCGGAATCATCCAGGGGCCCTCGGGCCGTTCAACAAGGGAGCCTACGAGTCGCTCCACCATATCGAGAAATACGCTATCCGAATATGCCGTCTCCTTCTCGAACTCATCGCTACTATACATGGACCTGCAGGCTACTGTGGGATCGCGGGCTCCGGTCCCAAAAGGCTAAACACAGCTGGGCAGGCTGGGCAGGCTGGGCAAGGTGAGGCAGCCAAGCTCCGCGAGCTAATAGAGCCAGCAAGCTAGCAGTGGAGGCAGATTATTTTGGACCGCGGCACAAAAGTGCCAGTCATAGTCTGCTACAGCCGGGGTGGGCCCCTTGAATTTATTGTACGGCATCTCTAATTGCGGGCAGTCCGGGCTTTGCTGCAATTCAATGTTTGGCATGGATCATTGCAATAACCCTCGGCTGTCAGGGGCTCGCAGGGTTCGCGCCGTCACTTGCCGGTTAACTTCTGCAGTAACGAGTGGTACTCGTCGTAAGTCAGGCTCGACTTGGTCCCCTCGTACCGAGACAAGCGCACGCCGTCGGTCGACGGCGCCCCGGCCTTTTGCGCCAGCGAGCGAATGGTCTCGTCGTGGTTCCAGCCTTGCTCCTCGGCCACCTCGGGGAGGTATACGGAATTGTATCCGCCGGGGAACTTGGCGTACACGCCGTGGCGCCCAATGACCCAGTCGTGGTTATCTTTGATGGGCTCCATGGGCGACAGCATCGTCACCGTCACCGACAGATCCTTGACTTCGGCCGCGCGGATTGGAGGGAAGCGGGGATCCTCGAAGCCGGCAATCTGAGAGTAGCTCCGCACGCCCGTCTCCAGGGACTCGGGCGCCGAAAACGTTCCTATGCATCCCCGCAAGTTGCCCCGCTTGTTCCAGGTGACGAACAGCGGCGACTCTGCGGGCAGCTGGACGCTCTCGGGGTCAATTGCCGCCAATTGCTTGAGCGCGACTTTTGGAACACCGGCAAGCTTGTTTTCGAGCGTGTTGAACGCCAGGAACGCCAGGCTCTTGATTTCCGTCATGAGCCCTCTGGATCGGTGCCACTGCAGGTAGGCGGGAATCTGCGCCCTGGGCGGGGCAGGGCTGGGCCAGGCTGGGAGATTGGCCCGCACAGCACGAGCACAGCCCAGCACAGCAGGCAAGCCTGGCTGGCTCTCCAGCTCGTTTCTCCAGCTTTCTGTTGGCGGCCACGTGACCCGGCGCGCATCAGCCTCGCGCCATCATTACTGATCAGCCCCGGCGTGGTTCGCAGGCGCCGAGCAGGATATATAAGTCCAGCGATCGCACCTCGACGCTTTTGCTATCCGACTCGCCGCAATGTCTGCTCCTCTGATTTCAAAGTCGTTTGCCACCAGTCCCAATCTCCAGCTCGCGACCGTGGCCGGCGGCTGTTTCTGGGGCGTCGAGCACATCTTCCGCAAGCACTACGGCAATGACGGGCTGGTCGGCGCCAGCGTGGGCTACGCCAACGGCAAGACATCTGATCCCACATACCGCGACGTCTGCTCGGGTGCCACGGACCATGCCGAGGCCGTGCAGCTGCAGTTCGACCCGAGCAAGGTCAAGTATCGCGACCTGATCGAGTTCTTCCTCCGCATCCACGACCCGACAACCGTCAATTTCCAGGGCCCGGACCGTGGCACGCAGTACCGCTCGGCTATTTTTACCCACACCCCCGAGCAGGCTGACGAGGTGAAGGAGGCAATTGCTGCCGTGCAGAGCAAATACTACCCCAAGAACCGGATCGTCACCACCGTGGAGCCGCTGAAGAGCTTCTGGGACGCTGAGGCGTACCACCAAAAGTACCTGGTGAACAATCCCGGCGGCTACGAGTGCCCGACCCACTTTTTGCGTGAGGAGCCCCAGCTTTGAGCCTGTCCGCCGCTGGTGCCTTGCGTAATGATCATCATAAGTGTCTCTGGGGCGTCTCCACCCCGTTCTGTTTGGCCAGACCGCCGAAGAAGCAGTAAGTAGTAGCAAAAAGTAGCAGAAAAAATCATTAGGATGTGCAGAAACTATCATATTCCATGCCTTCTGAATAATTAATTGGCCAACAGCGCTATATTGGCACGTACCGCTGGCCGTTTAGCTCTGTCCCTCTCACATACCCGACTGTCAAGCGCACGCGCGCTGCGGTTGGGACCTAGCCCACATGCAGGAATCTGCCTGGGCCCGAAATTTCAGAATTAAAAAAAAATTACCTAAGGTCTGCTCATCTGATCTGCACCCGGTCGTTTACCTTGGCCCGTCGTGAGCAGGGGAGAACTAGAAAGCAAAACCTGCAACCGAACGCTAGCCAAGCTATCCGGCATTTCGCAACTCCTGCCTCAGGATGTCAGAAAAGCGCAAGAGGACGGCCGCAGAGACCGGCTCCTCCGGGTCCATTTTGAACCCAGACTCCGAGACGTTTGCCAGCCTCGACGCTCCTTTTCCACGCGGCGGAGGTTCTGAAATCTCGCCGCTGGATATTAAAAAGGCTGGCGTCGAAGCTACCCGCGATGTTTTTGACCAAATGGCTGCCGGAAATGCCAGGAAAAAGAGCAAAGTCAACAACAAAAAGTCTAAAGGCTCTGCGCAGGCTCCACTCACTGACAGACCCGGCGTCTACTCTCTACAATTTGCTAAGCTGAGAGCGGGCACGGCTATCCTCGGCCAAATATCCGAGGTTCATCCCTTCAAATTAACTGTTTCGCTGCCCAATAACCTCATTGGCTTTGTCGACTTTACCTCGCAGGCAGACGACGATGCCGAGGAGGAGAACGACTCTGATTCCGACCCTGCTCAACTATACAAGCCGGGTATTTGGGTTCGCTGTATAGTTCTCGGAGTCGGGCAAGCACCATCGAGGCGAATCCAGCTGTCGATAGAACCGGATCTGGTCAATCAGACCATTGACGATGACGATTATCTGCCCGGAATGGCCGTACAGGGTAAAGTCAAATCTCTGGAGGACAAGGGTGCAGTGGTTACCTTTGGTGACGATGCTCCTCACACTGGTTTTATTGCTTCCTCTGACCAGATCCAGAGCCTCCAGGAGGGCCAAATTTTCCTCGCCACTATTTCTAAGGTCAAGGGCAAGGTGCTCCTGCTTACGACCAAGTCCGATCATCCACATCTGAAAACGGTCCATCAGCAGGCCTCTTTGGTCCCAGGCACCTTCGTCAAAGCAACTGTTGATGAGGAGAAAAAGAACTCATTGTTATTTTCCGTTTTCGGCCATATCACTGTCGGAGCTGATCGAATCCATTCACAGCGTTTAAATGATCCTCTAGGGCAGGGTGATTCCGTACCAGCTCGCATACTCTTCAGTATCCCCAGTGATAGCATTGCTGATAACACTCGAGCGCTTGCCTTGACTGTGCAGCCTCATGCCGTTGAACTCGGCGAATCGTCCGGCGTTGGCGCTTTAGCAAGCGGCCAGATAATCGAGGCAGCCAAAATTCTCAGCGTCGATGGCAGGAATGGAATATTCCTGGATATTGGGCTTGGCCGCCCTGCATATGCTCATATCTCTCGCCTCTCTGACGACCATATCGAAAGTATTGAGGAAGAAAAGCGCTTGAAGATCAATACAGTACACAAGGCGCGTGTTCTTTCATACTCGAACGTTGATGATCTATACCAGGTCTCTCTTGCTCCAAAAACACTTGCTCAGCAATATCTCAGCATTGCTGAAATTCCTGTTGGTAAAATTGTCGACGGGAAAGTGGACAGAATTTTACCCAAGGGCAGCGTTATTGTCAGCCTTGGTGACGGGATCAATGGCATTGTCCCGGAATTCCATTTGAGTGATGCCAAGCTCGCAAATCCGGAGAGGCGGTTCAAACCTGGCCAGAAAGTTACTGCACGTGTCTTGAATGTTGACAAAGATAAACAGCAGCTCAGGCTCTCGGTCAAAAAGACCATCGTCAATTGGGATGGTGAAATTATTTCTGAAATTACCGAGGGAATCAACGGAACGCGTAGCATAGGTACGATTGTCTCGTTCAAGGACCGTGGTGCAATCGTTGAAATGTTTGGTGGCTTGAAAGCTTTCCTACCTTTGAGGGAAATGAGCGAGACAATACTTGATGATCCAAAGAAGCATTTTAGACTCGGTCAGAGTGTGACTGCGTACATCATTGACTCCGATCATTCGTCGAATAGACTGATTGTCTCTTTAAGAGGACCAAAGCCTTCCACAGTATCTACTGATCTTCAAGTGTTTGATATTGTGAGTGGCCAAGTTGCCGAGAAAGCAACAGACGCTTTTATTATCGATTTAGGTGAAGTCAATGGATTCCTGCCTTTTGCGCATCTGACTGATGACCCCACTAAGGTTAAGGGCGAGGTTCGCAAGCTTGAGGTTGGTGCTTCCATTGGCGGGCTACTGGTTTTAGAGAAGTCTAGAAATGGCCTCAAGCTTACGCTCAAATCTAGTTTGATTTCAGCAGCAAAGGCCTCCAACTTTCCTAGCAATATCTCTGAAATCAGCCGGGGTAATACATATGCCGGATACGTACGAGGTGTGACCGAAGATATTGGTCTTTTCGTCGCATTTGCGGGAAAATTGGTTGGTTTGGTTCCCAGAACAGAAATTGAGGGGAAAAGCTACAGCGTGGGTCAATCTGTTAGTGCGGCGGTCACATCAGTCAATACTGAAAAGTCACGCTTCATGCTTACCCTTAATACGAAGGGCGATATCGGTGCCTCGAACGGCACGACGCAACCTATCAAACCCGGCAGCATTGCTGAGGCCGTGGTTTCAAGCGTAAAAGCTTCGCAGCTTAACGTCTCCGTTGACGGCCAACAGGGTCGCATCGAAATATCGGAAGTTTTCGATGATATCTCAGAAATCACCGATGTTAAACGGCCTCTCACCCAGTTTAGGGCTGGCGACATTATCAAGGTCAAAGTGATTGGCTATCATGATGCTCGTACACACAGATTCTTGCCTCTCTCTCATCGTATTGGCACTCATGTTGTTCTTGAGCTTTCGGCCAAAAAGTCAGTTGTTGAAGATGGTGCTTCGAGTTTAGCTTTGGAGAATCTTGTTCCGGGTAGCAAATGCCTTGCCTACGTTAACAATGTCACTGATAACGAAGACTCCCTCTGGGCAAATGTCTCACCGAACATTCGCGCACGTATTGCGGCGGTTGACCTTACGTCTGACGTTGAGCAGGCCCGATCTATTTCACTAAACTACCCAGTGGGATCGGCGCTTTCTTGTACTGTCCTGGGAACCGAACCTGTTCTTCAGCTAACGGCATTGCCGGAACAGTATAAAACTTTGGCAACTGCTGCGCGGGTAATCAAGGTTATGCCCGCTGGTCTCATTGTCCGGCTGCCTTTCATGCGCAGCGGCTTTGTTTCCGGGTCCGATAGCTCGGATAATTACGAACGTCTGCAGGAAACTTTCAAGGTTGGGTCTATTGTCGCTGCAAAGGCTGTTGCTGAGGGTGATAAAGTGCTTGCTAGCTTGCGCCACTCTGTGGTGGATCCCACTGGTGAGGATGATGCAATCCTGGACCCCTTGATTGACTCGGTGGATCAGATCAAAGCAGGTGATATACTCCGGGGCTATGTAAAGAACATAGCCAACGGAGGTCTTTTCTTGGATATTGGTCGCAATATTAGCGGTCGTGTGCAAATTTCCCAACTGAGCGACAGCTATCTCAAGGACTGGAAGGCCGCATTTAAACTGGGCGAGATTTTGACGGCTAAAGTAGTATCAAAATCAGGCACTCGCATTGAGCTCTCGCTCAAGGCAAGTGCACTCTCGGGAACTTCCGCTGAGCAGCAGGGTCTGAATGACATTGAGGTTGGTGAAACTTTTGATGGTGTCGTGCGTAAAGTTCAAGCATACGGTGTTTTTGTGACACTTAAGGGTACGAAAATTTCGGGTCTCTGTCACAAAAGTGAAGTCGCAGACAGAGAGATAGCTGACCTGTCGAAAATATTCGAGGAAGGAGACAGCGTTAAAGTCAAAGTCCTTGGCGTCGATAAGAAGAAACAGCAACTATCTCTAGGGATGAAAGCATCATATTTCGAAGAGGACGATGAATCTGCGGCTTCTGATTCTAGCAACATGGACTTGGATGATTCAGAAAGCCCAGCTGGGTCTGGCGCTGAAAGTGAAGTGGACGAAGAGCGTGAAGTGCTGCAGTTCAATGATGGCAACAGCGATGAAAACGAGCTCGACGAAAATGACAATGATAGCAACGAAGATATGGGTGACTTTTCAGGGCGATCGAAGTCTGGCAATATCGAAAGTGCTGGCTTAAGTGTTGGATTTGACTGGTCTGGAAGCATTCATACGAGCAATAGTAAGGCAGCCGAATCGGATTCGGATTCGGACAGCTCCGAAGATGAAGCACCTCGAAAGAAAAAGAAGCGGAACAACTTTGTAGAAGACAAAACAGCGACGCTCAACACGCAATTGCCCCAGTCTGTGCAGGACTTCGAACGATTACTTGTGGCAAACCCTAGCAGTTCTGTTCTGTGGATGAACTATATGGCATTCCAACTTCAGTTGAGTGAAGTTGACGCCGCCCGTGAAATCGGACGTCGTGCATTGCAAACGATCAATATACGCGAGGAGGAAGATAAGCAGAACATCTGGGTTGCATTGCTGAATCTTGAAAATAGCTTTGGCACAGCAGATTCTACGCAGGAGACCTTCAAAGAATCAATTCAATATATGGATGCCCGTACTATGCACCTGAAGATGGCTTCCATTTACGAGTCCAGCGATAATTTGGATGAGGCTCGCAAGATTTACAAAGCTGCCGGGCGTCGCTTCGGGTCTGAGGACTTGGAAGTATGGAAAGCTTATGGGCAGTTTCTGTTTGCTAACGGCGACGCTGAAGGCGCCCGTAATGTACTGGAAAAGGCCGTGCAACAGCTCCCAGACCGCTTGCATAAAGATGTATCGATCTTTTTTGCAAGACAAGAATATCAACGTGGAGATGCTGAGCGTGGTCGTACGCTTTTTGAGGGTCTAATAAGCGCCTATCCCAGAAAGGTTGACCTATGGAACGTCTATTTGGATCAGGAAATCAAGCATGATGCTTCAAATAGGAAAACTATCGAGGCACTCTTTGAACGGGCACTTCAAATCAAGAAGATCAGTACTAAGCAAGCCAAAACGTTCTTCAAAAAGTGGCTAAGTTACGAAACTGAACGCGGAGACACCAAGGGTGCTGACTATGTCAAGGCCAAGGCTGCTCAGTTTGTCGACAAGCACGGTAAATAAGCTATACAGTGATATATATATTCTCACTTAAAATACGATTCCTGCAGTACCTATCAACGCGGCACTTTGCAGCTAGACTCTTTATCACGCGCGCACCAGCCGCTTCCCCAGATTCTAAGCTCGAGATGGATACCCGTCTGCCCAGCCGGTATGCTGAGGTGAGATGAGCAACCGCAGAGGTCTCACAAGTGAAACATAGGCCCGGTCTTGGTCAAACTGGTCAAAATGGTCAAACAACGAACGAGAAAGATGGCTGAAGTCAATGCCTAAGGTCGATTCTACTACTCCTGACGCAAGAACTAATAGACACCTGCTGTGAGAGATCGCCAGGGAACATGTGGGTTGTAATTAATGTCAGGGGTAGGAAAAAGTGTATGCAGGGTTGCCTGCAAGCACATTCCCATGCACGTAGATAGTCTGTTTCAGGTGCGCTGGGAGCTGCGTGCATCTGCAAGGCACAGGCCAGGGTTGGCCCAAAACCTCAGATTCCAGGGTAACCCTGGGCCAGTCTTGTGAGGTTCTGGTCGAGATGGACTCTGCGTGGTCGCTAATCGTCCGCGCAATAGTGAAGTATTTCGCCTCTTAAGCCAATGTTCGATCCGAGAACGATCCAGGGTTGCGTATCAAACAGTTCCCGGCGCGACCTATCCGGGGACTCGGGAGCACGGGCGAAAATGGCATGCATGGCCTGCAGAGCTGCACGATCATCGAAGACATGCATGATGTGAGCCAGCCATCCCCGGTCTTAGGCGTGAGCTAGGGGCGTCGCACCAGGCCGTGCATCTGTCCCTAGAAGTATGCCAGAACCAAAACAGTGTTATATTTTGGTTGATTACAAAAGACCGACCACGCAAATTACTATGGCCCGGTCTGAGGGCGCGAGCGCTGGTAGATGCCTGACGTCAAAGGCTGGTCACTTGACTGGGGCTACCGTCGTGACAGCGGCGCAGACGTTACACCCCGATCTGGAAAAGGCAGGGTATCCGAACCCTGGCTACCGGCTGGAATTGGCGAAGCTAAGACGCAGCCTTACTTGAGGGCCGGGGTTAAGTGAGACACTCCGGAATGTGGTCCGTCACGTACCAGAAGCCCACCGTGTAAACCCCAAAAAATACTAGCTTGTTCCCTCGTAGAACCCCTGGGCTGCGAGGGCTGGGCGCGGTGTTTCGCGAGGAAGATTGACTTACTGGAAGAAATCGCGCCCTGCAGGGCGCACAGTATTCGCCTACTGCACAGGCAGCAGGAGGAGTGGGAATCACACAAGGGGCTGGCGATTGCCATGAGCCAGAAAATATTGCAATTCAGTAAATTGGCTTTCAACATTTAACTTTTTCTGTAAAGAATTACGGACTAGCCGGCGTGGAGCAGTCGCTGCCTGATCAGAAACACTGCTCCAGAGCACAGTGCCACCCTGCTCATTGCATATGCACGTCGACACGACGCCTTAGTAACCGGCGCACTGCAGAAAATCTACCTAGGATGGACCCAAGTCGGGGCCGACACCCATCGCTCCATCTTTGCATCTTAACGCTCTCGGCTCCGGGCAATTGACAGGACGCATTGAACAGACCCGGGATGGCGCGCGAGGCAGGCCCCATGGCCGACGCAGGCGCGCACACCACCCCGGCCCGCTCGGTGTCGGACTCGGCAGCCCCGAGCCCCGGCCGTAGCTTTATCCCCAATCCCACGCCCGTGTCTGTGCCGCGCAAGAAGGGCCATGTCGCCGAATTGCTGTCGCGGTTCACGGCCACGAATGCTGCCAATCGGTCAAAAGCCACGCAAGCCAGGTCCAAATCAATACGCTTGAGTCGGTCCTCGAGCAAAAGCGGCGCAGTCCAGGACGGCTCTCCGTCCTTTTTATCGAAGCTGAGCTTTGGCTCCGCTCCGCAAGCGCCGCCGCAGCGCCCTTCCATATCCCGGCCCATTCTACCGGAAGACACGGCCCAGGTGTTTGCGTCTCGGCTGCGCCCTCCAACCTTGACCTCGGAGGGGGGCCGGTCCGTGAGCGGCAGCAGCCCTGACGTCCGCCAAGCCGAATCGGGCAGGGCGAGCAGGACAGCTTCGCCCCACAAATCGAGAAGAGAGAAATCAGATAGATCGCGCGATAAGGAGGGTGGCCTCGATCACAGGCATAGCCATCACGGTCATGACGATCACCGTGAGAGAACGAAAGAGGGTCGGAGCCATAGAGACGCGCGTGATGTTGGCACACCCTCCCACACAGCGGCCCGCGCAACTTCGCGCATGGCCAGTCGGTCAGCGAGCGAGTCTGCTGTCTTCACGGGAAGCACGGTAGCACAGCAGTCGCGCCGCATTGTGTCGGGTGGGAGCCATAAATCAGAGAATGCTGCAGCTGCAGCTTCGGCGTCGAGTGTGAGCCTGGTATCAAAAGCCTCGCGTTCATCTAAAGTATCAAGAGCATCTGAGAAGACTTCTCCCCAGAAACCCCTTCCGCTTTCCCCTAAGCGGACTGACTCACTCGAGCTTCAAAATAGACAGCCAGGGTACGATCCTGGCCAGCGCGACAAAACCACGTCTGGAGAAACTTCTCTTGCTGCTTCTGCTGTTCCCGCGTCTGTGTCGGAGGAATTTGAGCTGCGAGATCCCGACGATGGTCGAATCACTCCCGGCCATACTCGAGTTGGAGGCAAGGCGCGTGCACCCCCGGCTGGACGGAGCTCGGCGCTCGGACGGACGAGTGCCTTGAAGGGACGCCAGACGCCTGGTGGCCGCCGCAGTACGCAGAGCTACAATCGTGTTCAAGAGCTCAAGGCCAAAGTGACCGAGCTTGAACGGGTACTGCAACGCGACCGTAGTCAGCGTGAGTCCATGGCTGAGCAAACAGAGCGCATCTATGCGCTTGAATCCCAGCTCGAGGAAGAGCGTGCCATGCGCCGGCAATTAGAGGAAGAAAATCACCGTATCAGCAGCAGTGCGTCGTCCATGGCTCTACGATCCCCTCACGTTGGCGGCAGCGTCCAGAGTAGCGTAACCGCTGATGGGGATGAGCCCGGCAGAATGGATGTAGGTACCAGTGTGGCCAGCGCTGAGTCAAAGCGTGATGGACAAGAAAGTGACGTGGATGCGTCCGAGATGCATAGTCGTCTGCCTACAGAGCACGCGAGTGGTGTCCCAAGCGTTATGATTGCTAGGCCTGCCAACGGGGTCGACGGCTCGTGGGAAAACGTCACAGAGATTCCTGCATCAGCTCGGTTAAGCCAGCCTTTAATTGGTCGATCCGATACCGTGTCGCGGGTGCTCAACAATCAGTTCCGGATCGAAACCCGGCGTAGTAGTTTGATGAGCCAGGATAGCGAAGCCTCTATGAGTACGTCTGCCACGTCGCCTACGTTTCGGACTAGTACTGTGAGCACTAGCCCCACACTCATTAGCACCGGTGGTGGCAGTATCAACTCGCGCAAGCAGACTGACCGCTTCACTCTCTCGGGGCCTTCAGCGCTACAACTTCAACAGCAGATACAGCAATTGACCCAGCGCTGCGTTGCTCTTTCGGCTAAGGTATCAATGCTGGAAAGCGACAATTCGGCACTTGCTGAAGAAAAGCAGCGCGTTGATGATGACTTGACAGCCCGAAACTTGGCATTAGATGCGGAGATTGGACATCGTGATCACTTGCGTGCCGAGATTACCGGGCTCAAATCAAAGGTAGCCGAAGCGGACAACAAGCTAAAAGAAGCCGAAGCAGAGCGGTTGCGCACTCACGGTCGGCTCGAGAACATGCACGAAGAGATTGATTCTACCAAAACAGCGCGCGACAACTTTGAACGCCAGATCATGGGCTTCCGAGTCAGTCAGCGGACGCTGGAGCGCCAGCTGCTGCTGTCTCAGCGAGAAACGCGCAAACAGAAGAAATTGGCCACCGAGCTTGAGGCAGCGATCAACGATCTCAAGCTCACTCTAGAAGAAAAGGCCATGGAGAACGACGAGCTCAGCAACTCGGTCTGCCGTATCATGCAGGAGGCGTCTGCGTTTCTGGACACTGCAACCTACGCGCCCTCGCCGTCGCACACCCCTGCCCCCGCGGAGCTTCGGGTCGGCGACTACTTATGATTATTTATCACTTATAGGCAGAGTTAATTGTCATTAATTTTGTAGCCCCTGTACATTGCTTATTTTTTTGTTGACTTGGTTTGGTTTGGCTTTTTCATTGCATTGCATTGCTTGCAGCCCAAAGCGAAGGGGTGGGAGTTGTTCGCACTTTGGGCTAACCGCAGTTGGTAGACAACCGCATAAATAAAGAGGCTTCTCAGCGGACGGTTTAGGTGAGGCCGAGACGGCTACAGCAAAATGCGAAAGCTGCTACCGTTGATATTGTGCAGGACCGAAGGACCCAGGCGAGCCGAGCGGTGCGATCCGGAAAAGTCGTGCGGCGAGGTCTCGGCAGCCCACTCGTACCACACGCGGCCAGGTGCCGCCTGCCGCCAGACGCTCAGCGAGACAGTGCTGTTATCGGGGATAGTTAAAGGCGTCAAGAGCGGGAAGAACATGGGAAACCAAGATACGAGGTCGGGCGAGATATCGTCCCGAGTGTCCGGGTTAGTGCTCAGTCCCACGCCTGGGTAGAGCACTGCCTGGAAAAATCCCGCAAACCCATGCATTACGGTTCCATTGCTAATTTCAAAGCTCACTCGGGCATCTCGAATCGGCCCTTGCTGGTCTTTGCTAGCCGGATGCTCAAATGACCAGATTGGCTTTGGCGCGGCAAGACGTTCGACTTGCTTCATGTACACCACATACGGGGATTGCAGCCGCGGATCATTGCCCTTCCCTTGGAAATATGCGGAGTTTGCTGGCAGATGCGCAGCTCTGGCGCTCGCATAGAGATGGGGAGCAAACAGCGGAGTAACAAACGCAGTATATGCCCTCGGGATCATTAGCCCCTGCGGGTCCAAATACTTCTCCAAATTCTCGAGACATTCCGGGCTCAGCTCATTGTCTCCCAGTGAGCCTAATAGTTCTGAAACGATCAGATGTGGGCGCGTGGGTGGAATCCATGTACGCATATCCGCATGGTGGACCTCGACCTGGGGCCCCCAATGCAGGCTTTTGCGCATTGATAGATACGCAGCAGCGCTCTGGTTTTTCTCAAGTGCGTGAATAATGACTTGTTTGCCCACTTTTATTGATGCCGTGAGAACTCGGTCTACAAGGGGTCCGCGGCCCGCGCCTGCCACGACCACCGTAATACTGGTGAGCTTGACCAGGTCCCGAGACATTGCTGATTCGATTGCGGCCTGATACTGCGAGTACTTGACCTCATCTTTTTCAAATATTTCGTACGTCGCGCTGTCCAGATCGTCATTAAGCGGTTGGAGCGGAGCCTGCAACACGTCTGCATAGCCCTCGCCAAAGACATCTTCTTTAGATGGTGCAGGGCGCTTCGACAATAGATGGCGCAAATAGATGAGAAAAGAATCATCTCCTCCTGTGAATGTATTCGTCGTTGGACCTTCATCAGTAACATTGGTCTCCCCATTCAAAGATGCCGAGCCAATATTGTCTTTTATGAGCACAAAGGGGCTCTTGGTGAGATAGCGAGAAAGGAGTTGTTGGCCCCCTTTGGGGAGCACGGGGTATCCTTTGGGATTTGGGACGAAGGCGCGCGATGCTGAGAGTACAATGGTCGTGATAGGCTCACAAAACCATCGGTCGACTATGTACTCGGGCAGAGGGTGCTTTGACACTTCTAAAGCTAGTGTCAGGCTGGGCGAATAGTCACAGAGAGCTCTAACCGTATGCCACGCCTGCCACGTAGAGAGCATATTTGTGGGCGGCTTGCCATCACGGAATTCTTCGGTCAGTGTGGTGTATATGAGGACCTTGAGCTGCGGGTGTTCGTCGAGCAGCCGGGCAAGCGCATGAGCGTACCGGACTAAATTAACGCGGCGCTTAGGCCCGGGTACAATCACATACGGCAGTCCGCAAAACTGGGCATAACTAAATTCATACCGAAGTGCTTGTTCCGATACGCGTGCCAGCACGTCGTTCTTGGCATCGAGCTCGACCCACGGCGCAGCAACGGCAATAGTGTTTGCTATATGCACACCGGGCTGCAGCGTGAGCTCGTCGCTATTAGGCGGAGGGACGGAGAGAACCGAGGAGTTGCCCGAGTTGGTCACAGTTTGAGGACCGCTGGGCTGCCCACCGGAGGCGGCTGGTACCAGCGCCGGAAACAACTTGTCAAGACGCCGTTTGTACGCGCGCGA
The DNA here is from genome assembly GCA_030556915.1 of Wickerhamiella qilinensis. NCBI lineage: Eukaryota > Fungi > Ascomycota > Dipodascomycetes > Dipodascales > Trichomonascaceae > Wickerhamiella > Wickerhamiella qilinensis. The sequence goes on from JAKTUW010000060.1 coordinate 14,602, forward strand.
GGTCAAGGTGGCCGTGACCAAATCGTAACCTTGATCTAGGGCCGCGTCGACGACTGACGGATCTGCGGAGCCGTGCCGGCCCGGTAAATTGATTCCAATGTAGACGGCTCGTGGCTCCATAGCGAGGGGATAGCGCGGGCGGCAGAAATACCGGGCCAGCCGAGTATTATTTTGTCGACAGTGACAAGCTGCAACCCGCTGCAAAAGGATAAGGGCTTGTCATAGAGTCCCACATGTAGGGCAGGGGCCACCGGGTCTCATAGTTGGCCAGGCATACAAAGAGCATGTGAAACAGCGCCAAATTAGGAGAGCCGACAAAGATCGGTAGGCAGTGCCGAGGACTAAGGCTCGGTTGTAGACTAGGCTATATTGCTTTTGTACGGCCGTGGCTTATCTAAATCAATGTCGTCGTAGGCGAAAGGTAGCTTGTTCCTTTTTTGACGCCAGCATGCCTGGCTAGCGCGTCAGCAAACAGTGCGGGCACCTATGGCATTGGGACGCGTGTTTGGCCGCCCGGGACGCGTTTTTTTTCCTCCACAGATCGCGCGGCGATTTAACCCACAACTATAGTTCCCCAGAGAGGCTGAGGTGTAGGCAGGCGTGCTGCATTTGGTGTGCTCATACGTAGCGCGGGCCCTTGAACATGTATCCTCCTACCTGACGCGGCTGCGATGTGGGCGCGATGTGGGCGCGATGTGGGCGCACCGCACCTCCCAGACAGGATATGCAGCACGTCATGGTACAACTAATCCTTTTGATATGAGACAGCTCAATAGCACTTCATATCACGGAGCACCGGAAAAGACCGTGCTAAAGCGGCTCTCCTTTCCTGGAACCCGCTGGCACCGGAGAGCGCGCGATCTTCCCATTGCCAGAGTGGCTCCAAAGGGCTGCCCACACCTGTAGCCTCACACCTGTAGCCTCACACCTGCAGCCTCACACGACTGTTAGCCGCACCGCTTCCTTAGAGCTGGGCAGCAGGTCTCAAGATGACTTGCCCGGCTTAGTTTGTACGAGCGGCTCGTAGGGCCCAAACCATCGAGTTTGAACGTGAATGCAAAGGGTCCGGATATATATTTAGATTCTATGCAGTGACTGTCTCCTTTACGCTTTTTCTCTTTATGTGTTTAGAAGAGCTGCACATACATTGCGCTCAAAAGGCTCCGTAGGTATAGACGGCCGGGGTGGTGGTGGTTGTGTAACAGTTCAGGGCACTCTGTGCACAGGACCCCTGCAAATTCCCCGAATTTCGAGCCCGAAGGCAAGGCAGGGGAAGGCCGGGGGTCGGATAGCCCAGCACTGCCAGCCCAGCACTGCCAGCCCAGCACTGCGCGATGAGCTGGCCAGAGGGCGCCACGTGACTCTGAGTCAAGGCGGTGACAATTCACGTCCCGTCCCGGCCCAACGCGTAGCCCACCCACTCACTTTAAGCCACCCATGTCGTCGTCGCAGAGCACGGGGCCGCGGCCGCTGACGGTGGCCGAGCGCGCGCGCCTGGAGGAGTTCCAGGACCACATACACTACTCGACGCGCTACCACGACGATATCTTCGAGTACCGGCACGTGATTCTCCCCAAAAACATGCTCAAGGCCATCCCCAAAGACTACTTCAACTCGGCGACCAGCACGCTGCGCATTCTGTACGAGGAGGAGTGGCGCGGCCTGGGCATCACGCAGTCGCTGGGCTGGGAGCACTACGAGACACACGCGCCGGAGCCGCACATTTTGCTGTTCAAGCGGGCCCGGCCGCTCGACGCCAAGGACCAGTAAGTGGCCGCGGCGCTTGGGCAGGCACTTGGCGGCGGTCGCCCGCTCCTCATTGCATTTTGTAGCATTTGTTGTTGTTGTTTTTTCTAGGTATTCGATGGCCGGCCTATGGGGGCTCGCACCAGCAGGCTGGGGCAGCAGCCCAGTGACATATAGATCGATACGATGGGTTTACGTCGATAGAAATGGATTATATACTCGTTCGCCTCTCCGCGCCGGCCCTGCAGCGACCTCCGTGTAGTGAGTGGCTTCCGTGTAGTGGCTTCCGTGTAGTGGCTTCCGTGTAGTGGCTTCCGTGTAGTGGCTTTCTTACAGCGGCTCTCTTACAGCGGTTCTCTTACAGCGGCTTCACAGCCGGGCGACCCACTCGCCGCTCTGGGTAGACGCCGAGCCGTCGCGGCGCAGCTTCTCCAGGTATTGCTGCACGCCGAGATCTGCCGCGGGCAGCACCGCCTCGGGCTTGTCGGCGTAGATCTCGCGCGTGATCTCCATGGACGACACCGGGCGGCCAAATTTGCGCAGCGCGGCCGCGACCTGCAGCTCGCGCTCCTCGCGGTGGGCAATGTACTCGCGGACCTTGGCCGGCCCGTCGGCGATAATCTGGCCGTGCGCAGGGAAGATGCGGGTGAGCGCCGGCAGCGCGAGGTAGCGCCGCAGGCTCGCGAGGTAGTCGCCGTAGTCGGCAAACACGGTCGTGCCGTGGCCCAGCACGTTGTCGCCGGAGAACAGCACGCCGTCCTCGTCGAGCCACAGGCTGACGTGGTCCGGCGTGTGCCCCGGCGTGTGCAGCACGCGCAGCCGCACGCCCGCGTGCGTGAGCACTTGGTTATCCGTGAGCGGCAGCGCGCCCGGAATGTCCGTGGTCTCCGCGTGTCGCAGCTTGTACACGGGCGGCTTGTAGCCGAGCGCCTTGAGCACGAGCGGCAGAGCACCGGTGTGGTCGAGGTGGTGGTGCGAGAGCACGATTGCCTCGAGGCGCAGCCCCGACGTGCGCAAGTACTCGCTGAGCACCGCTGCGTACTGCGGCAGCTCCTCCGACGTGTCGACGAGCACGCGCTCGCGGCCGCCGGGGTGGCCAATCAGGTACGAGTTTGTGCCCTGCAGCGTGAAGCTGCCCGGGTTCTGGCCGAGCACCCGCGTGACGTGCGGCGTCAGCACCGCAATCGACGGCAGCTCCGGCAGACTCATTGCTATCTTTCTCGCTCTCGCTGCAGCCATCAAGCCCCCTCAGACGGGCTGGGGCATATATAGTCAGACCCGGCGGGGTATCACGAGCTGGAGAGCTCGGCTCCTTAGTCATGGGCCTGGCCGGTGAGCGCCAGGGCGAGCCGAGGCCGGCCGATCACCCGCGCGCCAGCGACAACAAATAAGAGAACAATGACGAAGCACGTCACCACAATTGGCTCCGCGCTTGGTCTCTCCCCAGCAGCTTTCAACATAGAGTATCCCTTTATTGTGCAAGTGTAGCCATTGGCCCGTCCGCCGGAACTGCCTGGCGTGAGCCAACCTTCTCGTGCTCGCTCGTGACCGCTCGTGACCGCTGCCCCACCCGTTTCGCCCCAGCCAAGCAGAGAGAGTCAGAGAGAGTCAGAGAGTCAGAGTCAGAGTCAGAGTCAGAGTCAGAGTCAGAGAGACCGAGACACAGGGACACGGAGAGACAGAGCACTACTCTGCCATCCTCCGGAGCTAGAAATGCATGTTGTAAATGTACGTCGTGTACTACATCAGTCAATAAATAAGTTACAGCTATACCTGGCCACACGCGTCAGTCGTGGCCATGAGTGGCACGCCGGGTTCATGCAGTGCGCTTGTACATTTTCTTGCCCTCCACAAAATAGTTGTCCAGAAAGTCGTCCATGATGCTCTCGAGATCAGCCCGCTCTTTTTTCAGGTCGAATTCGGGCTCCTCTTCGCTCTCGCTCTCGTGCGCATACTCGGCCTCGATCTTGTCAAACCGGTCATCCAGCTGCTGCAGGCCCTTTGTGCGGTAGTTCGCGGAGGACGACATCGAGAACCCAGTGAGATCGGTCTTGGCTCCAATGCGCTTCTTTTTCGGCTTTGCGCGAGACGCACCCAAGCTGGGCAATGCCCCGAGCTTATCGCCCTGCTCGCTGGCCGGGGCTGGAGCCACCCGCCCAGCAGCAGCCGGGACGGGCCTGTTCAGCGACGGCTGCGTCGGCGGCTCGGCAGCGTCGCTAAAGTCGCTTCCAAAGTTGCTGTCCAGGTCTTCGCTATCGAACTCGTCGCCGTCACTTCCGCCGGACCCAGCCTGTTGTTGCTTGAACTTGCGAAACTCGAACTCCCAGTCTTGCTCACCGTCTTTCCGCACCACCTCTTCCTGGGGAACTTTGGCTTTCCACTGCTTCTGGTCCTTCACCTCGCCTCCGTCCACAAGCTCGGAGAAAAAGTCGTCAGTCTCGTCCACGTACTCTTCGTCCTCGAGCGCCTCCAGCACCTCGCGGAGCCGCGGATCCATATCCGGCTTAAGTCCAGAGATCTCGTCTGGCGTATCCATCAGGCGCTGGTAGTCAACAGGTACTGTTTCTCGCGAAGGCAGAACTTCTGCCGGCAGTTCCACGGACTGGGATGGCTCGCTGCCCGCCGAGGCAGCGATGCCCTCAGGAGCATCCTCCCTGAAGACCAGATCGCCTTTGCTGTGTGTGGGCCGGGCACTGCCTGATTTAGCCACAAAGACGGCGTCTTCGTGAACACCAATCGGGCGCAGGTGCTGCATATAGTCGTACTCGCTGTCGTCAAAGGTGATGCCATACATCGCCGCCTGGCCCTCGTTATCGCGACGGCCCTCGTGGGCAAAATCCTCGGCCTGCGAGTGAAGAGCTGCGCCGGAAATCCACTTGTCCTTGCGCGACTGCTTGGCTTCCTTGGTGTTCAGGTTATCTGCCTTGACCAAGACGGCCTGAGCGGCCTCATCGTCGTGATACAGCGGGTCTTCGTGCGAACGGTGCACAACATTGTACGTAGTCGAGGCCTTTTTGTCGATCCATTTTCTTGGAGGCATTTTGTCTTGGGGCCTGCTCTTCCTTGTTCTTCTACTTCTTTTTCTTGTTCTTCCTGTTTTCTTTTCCTTAATCCAGGCCCTGCTGGTTTGTTCGTGACGGTATCAAGCTGGATCACCTGTCCCCCAAAAAAAAATTATTGACAAATGCTTGTCACAGATCTCCCAGGCAGTTGGCTCTGGCTCTGGCTCTGGCTCTGGCTTTGGCTTTGGCTTTGGCTTTGGCTTTGTGGCTTTGACAGGCAGGCACGTGCAGCCACGAGAGGAGGAGTGGGGTTGGGGGGGGGGGGAAATCTGCCTCAGTGAATGGATGCCCCAGGATTCCAGATCGGTGCTCGCGCAACCTAGCCCTACCCCAAAGGCCAGGTCCAGTCGTGCATGCGGGATATTGGCTGACAGCCAAGCAGGCGCGCGACACACGGTGGAGAGGGCAGTTCGGACCTTGGGACAAACCCATATAACGGCGGCGAGCCGGGCCCAGGCTGCGCCGGCCAGGAAATGCCGGGCCAGCTGTGCCCCGCGTGGCGTATGAGCCCGTTATTCTTCCTCTCCCTGCCGCTGACTTGTTGCTTGTGCCAAATGCTCGCCCGCAGGTACCCTGCAGGACGCGGCTCGGTGCGGCACCGTGGGCCCTCCAGCTTGGGCCGCGTCGACTTGCACAGCGCATTGTCCCACACCTGGCCACCGCCTGGCGCCTTTGGCTTCCTGCATCACCTGGCCAATCGAGACCGCCCGCGCAATTAAAAGAGGCCAGACGTCGCGCGCCGCACTCCTGGACATGGACCAACTTAATACTAATAGCAGCGCCAGCAGCCGGAGGGTCTCCACCTCGCTGCGGGCGTCAGGTTCCGGCGCCCGGCCCACAAACATCAGCCGCACCCTGCCCCGCCGCGACTCTGCGCAGGCGCACTCGCACAAATCGCAGTCGCCGTTCGGCACGCCGCGCGCCAGCTTCGGTCTGGGCCGCCGTCCGCTGTTGTCGCCGGGCGAGCCGCAGTCTTCGGCCGCCAGCGCCTACTCAGTCGACATCAACAACCCCGATCCCGAGGTGGTCCGCGCTGTGGGCCGCCATCTTGTCCACGACAGTGACGCCGAAGAGGCCATTGACGACTCTGGCGACCCGGACGACAAGTTCTCGTCCCTGCGCCTCCAAGGCGGCGACATCACGCGCCAGATCTACAACTGGGAGCGCGAGCACAATGGCGAAGAGGGCGCAATCAAGCGCGGCCGCTCGCGCAGTTTCGACATTCCGCGCCCGCTGGAAGTCGGCCCCAGTGGCGAGCCACTCGACGTCCAGCAGATGCGCGCGCCTGGCGGGTTCCGTCGTGACTACCTCACCCACCAGACAACAAATCCCAATGCCCCTCCTATCCCCGCCGTCGCAGCCGGCCCACCTGGCCCTGGTGGCGATGATGACTCGGGCCATGGCTCCTTCAGCCGCCCGCGTCCGACTGTCTTTACAAGGAATTTCATCGAGTTCCTTAGCCTCTATGGCCACTTTGCTGGAGAGGAGCTAGAGGACGACGAGGAGGATGAGGACGAAGGCGACGAAGAGAGCCTGCTGGGCGGCCCTGCTGCAGCTTCCTTGAGTCGTCGCAGCGGCCGCAGTACTCCAGGTGAGCAGACACAACTGTTGCCAAGCCGGCCGAAGGTAAGGCGCCGCGCCTCTGTCCATGCCAAGGGCCATGCCTCGGCAACAGAGTCGGTCATGCTGCTCCTCAAGTCGTTCGTGGGGACGGGCGTCCTATTCCTCCCGCGTGCATTCTATAACGGTGGTCTGCTGTTCTCCTCGATGGTTCTCATTCTGGTGTCACTTATCTCCTACTGGTGTTTCCTATTGCTGGTTGCCGCCAAGGAGCACACCAAGGTGGGCAGCTTTGGCGACATTGGTGGTGTTCTTTATGGCCCTGCAGTGCGCAAGCAGATCCTTGCTGCCATTGTTCTGTCTCAGATCGGTTTTGCTTCTGCCTACATCGTGTTTGTGTCAGAAAATATTCAAGCCTTTTTCCGGAACGTGGCAGAGGGCCAGGTTATCACGATCAGCACGCTGATCTGCGTGCAACTTATTGTTTTCCTGCCCCTCAGCATGATCCGCGACATTGCTAAGTTGGGTTTCACCGCGCTAATCGCTGATGCATTCATTCTGCTAGGCATCCTCTATCTTTATGGGTGGGGTGGGACCACTGTTGTCGAGGACGGCATCGCCGACGTGGCCATGTTCAACAAGCAGAACTGGCCCCTCTTCATTGGTACGGCTATTTTCACTTTTGAGGGAGTCGGACTGATTATCCCCATCCAGGAGTCCATGAAGGAGCCGCAAAAGTTTGGCGCCGTACTTGGCGGCGTCATGGTGGGCATCACTGTTTTATTTGTGTCAGTTGGAGCTCTGTTGTACATGGCATGTGGCTCGGCCGTTGAGACTGTCATTCTGCTCAACCTCCCCAAGGGCTCGCGCGCTGTCAACACTATCCAGTTGCTCTACTCCCTGGCCATTCTCCTCTCCACGCCCCTGCAACTGTTTCCCGCTATCCGTGTGCTCGAGAACTGGATCTTTGTCCGCAGCGGTAAGTTCTCGCGGCGCGTCAAGTGGGAAAAGAACCTGTTCCGGTTCGGACTGGTGTTCTTCTGCGGTCTCGTCGCTTACGTCGGTGCCAGTGATCTCGACAAGTTTGTTGCCCTCGTGGGCTCGTTTGCCTGCGTGCCTCTGGTGTACATCTATCCGCCACTGCTGCACAAAGAGACGGTGACCAAGTACTCCCGTGCCTGGTTTGCGGACGTCGTTTTGATGGTTTTTGGCTGCTGCGTGATGGTTTATACCACCTCAACGACCCTGGCCAGCTGGATTTCGTAGCAATATGCGAGATTCTGCTCGCAGTGTCAGACCGGGCCAGGCGAGTACCAACAAAAAGAAAAAGATTCTTCGCGCGAAGAATCGCCTGCATACAACTTCCTTTTTCGCCTTGGACTTTAGATCTGGCGATTAACAGTATTATTTAAATGAAATACGACTCGCAAATAGCACATCTCAGCTAGGCTGTTCGGGGCCTCCGGGAAGGGGCTGGAAATGCAGGACGAGGGGTGTGCGCATCTTTGGCTCGTCGCGCTCTAGCTCGGCGACAGCGGGGTAGCGGCCACGCCGCCCTGTGACGGCAGAGGGCTGGCCGCCGAGTACTGCGTAGCCTGCGTGCTGGTCGTCGTGCTGGTCGTCTGCTGCGAAAGGTCGCCTTGCGGGAGGCTGTCCGGCTCGCTCGAGTCCAGGAGAGCCAGAGCCTCGGGGTGCCTCGTCGTCCTTGCCCGCTTGAGCTCGTAGCGCCACGGCTCTCGGGAACCTGGCCGCCGCACGCCGTATGTCGCGGGCGGCCCGCTCAGGCGCCGCACCTCGTCTGCATACTCCTCCAGCAGGCTGCCAACCTGCCTGTCCTCCGCGCGGCGCCATTGGTCCACAGCCACATGGTTGTCGAGCTCGTGGTCGACCTCCGCATGGCCGTTGAGGGCTTCCACGTTCCGCGAGGTCTCCAGGAACTCTTCGTATGTGAGCACCTGAGGCACGCCGGGCCCGGGCGTGTGGCATATCGGCGCGAGCTTGAGGCGCCAGGTGAGCAGGCCCTCGTCGGCTGCCATAGTTCGAGCAGATCTGGATCAAAAAGCAAAAGGGCGAGTTGTGCCTGCTTTATATAATTTTGGCCGAAGGCGGCGGCAATATTGCGCATGCAAGGTGCGCTGGAGCGACATGGTCGGCTGGCCCGGGACCTAAGCGACATACATACTGCAGGGGTGAGGGTGGGCCCCCGCTGGGATCGGCGGCCAGCGCGGGTGCTGACGCTGGTCGCGGGGCTGGGACAGGAGCTTGGGCTGGCCCGCGTTTTCCAAGTGCTTGCAGAAGACCTTAGGGAGGTCCGCCAGTGCCCCAAATGCCCGCGCCTCAGCCGCCCCGTGAGCGCACCGCAGACGAGCTCGTAGAAGCGTACCTCAATCTCATGGCTGAATACGAGCAGCTGGCCCAGGACGCCGGCGGCAAGTGGAAGCTCGCGTACATCGAGCTGGCCCACGCCAAGCAGGACCGCCAGATCGGGCAGTTTATGTACGACTTGCGGGCGCGGGCCGCCGTCACGAGCGGCCGCGAGCTGGAGCTCCGCCGCGGCGCGACGGCGCGCCCCAATCCCATCCAGATGTTCGGCGCCTGGCCGCCGCAGGCGCTCAAGCTCTCCCAGACAGCGTTTATCGAAGCGCTCGACCTGCGGGTGCGGGCCGCCCGCATGGCCCGGCAGCTCGACGCTCTGGAGGAGCAGATCCGGGCCACTGCGGAGTTTGGTGCCGAATTCGGGTCCGCCGCCGGCTCCGGTTCCGGCTCGAGTTCCGGCCCCGGTTCCGGCTCCGGCTCCGGCTCCCGAGAGGGCGAGCCCCTGGAGCAGAATCCAGTCTCTGTTTCGATTGAGCTCTCCAAATCCTCTGAGTACCAAGTTTCTTCTGCGTAAGATTTGCGCGGGAGCCTGCCTTGCGGGTTTACATGGGGTGCCTATATAGCTTGCATAGACATGAGCTTAAAATGTACAAAACCCAAGAGAAAACAACAACAACAACAACAACAACAACAATAATAATAAACAAACAGGATGAATTAGAGAGGCCCAATCGCCTACTGCTCGCTGCCGTTACCAAGCTTCTCCTGAGTGATGCGCACGATCAAATCGTTGCAAAAGCCCAGCAACCGCTTACGCTCGGCCAGGACCTCCAGCTTCTCTGCCCGCACCGCCTGCAGCTCTGCGTCCAGCCGGCCGATGCTCTCAAGCTGGTCTTTTTCGGACGTCTCCAGGCCCGGGAGGCTATCGATGAGCGTCTCGATTTGCTGGGCCCGCAGCGCAATGTCCCGGGCCAGTTCCTTGAGCGATTCCTGGAACTGCTGGGCCGGGGCCGACTGCAGCTGGTCATCTTCGACCTTGGCTTCGCCGCGAACGGGGGCAAAGTCGTGGTGCTTATTTACGTAGTCTAGTGCCGAGAAGAACTGCGTCACCAGCTGGTCTATACTTGCCTGCAGCTGGCTAAGACGGTCTGACATGGCAGACGGCAGACGACAGCCCTCCGTACGCGACCCTGTACCTGCCCGACAGCTGAGTAAAGAAAAAGGTAGGCCCAGGCAGAGGGCCGACCAACATAAGGGAACTGCGCAGGCAAGCCAAGCAAACAAACCATCTGCAGAAAGACTGGTACTGTACAATACCAGATCGCTCAAACAAATGCAAAGTGTTTTAATATATAGCTATAGTTATCCCTTTATTGGCACCGTTGGCCACTTTAAATAACAGAAGCTGAAGGCAACGGCCTCCAGGTCGTCCACCCAGCGCTGAGAAACGTGACCACCCAGGCTAGGCGGCAGCCACGTACTCGCCGGCAAAGTCCTGATCGAGGTACTCGATCAACCGCTCAAATGAAGAGTCTGACGCAAGCCCCTTGTCGATAAGCGTTTTGGCCCTCGGATCTTTCACACTCATCTTGATCGAGCTTGCCAGCACGCGAGCGTACCGAGAGTCGGCCACGGCCACGGGCTCAAGCACACGCCCAGCATAAACTAGGCAACGCTTCATGTTTGCAGACCACGCTGCATACTCAGAAGGCGAGGCCAGAGGCGTGGTTGCTAGCAATCTCACGGCCGGGCCCAGAGCCTGCGAAACCGTGGCAGGCGATGGCTGATGCTGATGTCCGCTACAGTGCCCTCCGCCACACATTTACTGAATCTCGTCTTGTTCGTCAAGCTGAGCCTGGTATCTAAAGACAAACCACGCCGCCCACGCTTAATAAATACACATGTATACCGCCGTTAAGGTACTCGCCCGCCAGGTTGGACTTACCGGACCTAGCAATGGCGGACACAAGTACCTTTCCTGCGAGCCTAGATCCAGTTGGCTGGGCCTGCCTGCAGTTCTGACATGCGTGTGCGCTCAGCATAGCGCATCTGTTCGCGCTGCAGCCACGGCTTCTCGGCACCTTCAAACAGAAACTCTGCAAACTCCTTTGGAGACGTCGGCGTCACGAGCTCGTTCATTGCCTGCGACTGAGCTGATGAGCTCGAACCCAGCGAAACTTGCGAGTCAACTGGGGTGTGCGGGTCGTCGCTGATGCCAAGCCCGCGCTCCCCAGGAGCCGCCTCATTCCGCTCGGGCGAGCGCGCGGGTCTGGCAGGTGGCGCGCTCGGCGTGTCTGGAACTGCAGCTGGAGCTGGAGCTGGAGCTGGAGCTGGAACTGGAGCTGGCGTGGCCGGTCGAACTCCGTCACCTACAGCATTCTGGGTTGCAAAAACTGAAGAAATTGGTCTTCCGAATTGTGTGGTCGACGCATTGGATCCGCTGCGGGTATGGAACCCACCAAGCCACGAGCGGCGATTGCCTGGGGTAACTGAAAAGCGTTTGCGAGCCTTATCAGGTGACACTGGAGACTGGACTCGGTCGGGGCGAGGGGTCACAGGAGCAGGGGTTGGCATGGCAGAATGGCGCTGAGTAGAAGGCTTGTCTGCCGTGGCGCTCGCACGTGCCGGAGGTACAAAAGTCTCTGCTGCCGTGAGATCGGACTTCGGGGACAGGCCAAGGACGCGGCGCCAAAGGGCTTGCTTGGGCTTTTTAGTCGGGCTGGAGGGGCTAGCAGCTGGATCGGTTGCAGATGGCCCAGCGCTCGGCACAACATTGCCCTTACCGAAATTTCCAGTCCCGACGTGTGTGGGCTTGGGTCCTGGTGCTGGCCTTGTGTCGGGGGTATATTCCTTAGCCGGCGCAAGACTTGCTCTGCGGGCCTCAGTGGCAGGCGCCGGTAGCAAAATAGGTCCGGCAGGCCCCTCTGGGCCATGCGAGCCGAGTTGTTTGGCGTTCTGCTTGTTGCTAGTTTTCAGCAATGTTGGCGTGGAAATGTTCTTCTTCAAGCGCTCGCCCAATGACTCACCGCTGCGATCACCTCCAGGCAGCTGGCCGCCAAACACCAGTGGTGCAGGCCGCGGACTGCGGGGCTGTGCGGCCGCACTCGAGCGATCGCCTCGGGCTCCGCTGGCCTTGGTGACGCCGCTGCTTTGGCCAGGAGTATCAATCGATGCTGTTTTTCTATGCGTGTTCGCCCGTGTTTTTGCCGAGGCACGGGCGGGCCCCCGGACGGACGAGCTGCGGCCGAGCACAGAGCCTCGCTGCTGCTGCTTGGGCGACGGAGAGCCCGGCTGGTCGTCGAGCCACACGCTGGTCATGTGCTGCTCGCTGTCCTTGCCCGACCGTGGCGTCTTGGGTGTGCGGGATGTTATCCTCCGCAGCATGGGCGGCGCCTGGCGCACGTCAGTGTGCTTCGGGGGCTCGTCGGACGCGGACGGCGCCCCCGGGGGCGCACCGAGCGGCGTCCCCGGCAGCAGCGGAGGCTGCAGTCCAACGTGGTTGGCAAACGGCGATGAAACGCTCCGCGGCGAGCCCATGGGCGCGGGGGTTCTGCTCTCACGCTGGAGGCGGGCGACGGCCGAGCGGCGCTGCGGGCTCGGGGACGAGTCGACGCGCGGGGGTACGTCGTCCGGGGAGGCGCCGGCGCCGGGGCGGCCCAGCTGCAGGGGTGCGACGGGCTGCCACTCGAACGGCTCGTCCTCGTAGCGGTACTGCTTGGCCTGCAGGCTCGGGGTGGAGATGTTCACGGGCGAGGCGAGCCCCAGGGGCCCGCCGGCGTCGCTGCCAAGCATGCTGGCCGTGCTCTCGGCAAACAGCTCGCGGGGCCGGCCGGGGCTGCGCGGGGGCGCTCGGATCTGCTCGGCCGCCTCGGTGGTTACGCCGGCCACCGAGCCTGTGAGCGTTCTGCGGTGGAGCGAGCGCAGGGGCGACTGGCCGGGCACTTTGGGCGGCGGGGTGGGCGGCGCGGCCGCGGCAGAACCCGCCGGTTTCGCCGGAGACGAGCCCGGTGGACGGCCGATCTGGGAAGCAGCCGACATCGGGCGAAGCGAAATGGAACGGGGAGAAGGCTGGGGGGAGCACGCACGGGCGCTAGACAAAAATTTGGCCAGAGTGCCGGGGTAGAAGCGGCGATGCAGGGGGGAGACCTCAGACGACGAGAGAGTGGGCGCTGTGGCCGGACGGGGGTGGATTTGTGCTGTGTCCGGCTAGGAAAATTTCAGGGCCAGAAAGAGGCTACTTGCCGGGCTATTAAAACACACACACACACAGGCCCTCCGCTGACTCGCTGCTGACGCAGAGCCGAGCGGTCCAGCCAAAGTGGGTACTGCGCATTGGCGGCTTGCGTGGCGCGCCCCAATTGCGGGGGGTTGTGCTGCTGGGCTGCAGCCTGCCGCCCTGCGTAGGCAGCGGCACCCGGCCCAGGCCAGGTGGGGGTGCGGTGCGGACAACCGCAAAAGAATAATCACGTTGGCAAGCGGGCGCAAACGCACCTGGCTCGGCAGCTCTTTTTTTCTCTTTCCTTTCCTTTTCTTTTTTTTTCTTTTCTTTCCTTTTCTTTTTGTTTCTCTTCTCCTTGGCCGTTTGGGAATTTGCAAACAGAGAGAACCGGCCTGCAGGGACTGAGACACTTGCATGACACCAACACCCGGCACCCGGCATGCGCCAGGGCGCCGCCGGTTCCGCTGACCCGAGAGCGCTTCAGGACCCTCGCTCGAAATGAGCTGTTCTTGTTCCTTTCGTCTCCACCTGCAGTCTGCGGGCGTATACGCTCGGGGCCGGGGCGCGGTGGTGTCTCAGCTGCCGCGCTTTCTGCGGCCGCTGCCACCTTGGCCAGGGCAGGGCCCGATCGATCGCAAGGGCCTGCCGCCGCCGCTCCCAGCCCGCCCTGCCGGGGCCCGCTTCCGCTCGCACTGCAGGATGCGTGCAGCGCCCGCTGCCCGCCGCTGCCCGCCGCTGCCCGCCGCTGCCTGAAGCGGCCCGTGGAAACGGGCGAATTTAGCGGCTCCATTGCGGCCACGCGAAAGAGGTCCGGCCGCACGCAGTGCTGGCGCTCCGGGCGGAACGTCGAGCTCGCGGCTCCTGTGCGTACTGCCCGGCCCGTCGAGCCGGCCCTAACCCGCGGCGCTGCTCGGCCGCCCTCAACAAGGAAATACGAAAACAACACCCCAGCATAGGAGCGGATGGGGATCTGCGGATCAGGCGTATGGCCCTACGCTCGCCATGCCACGCAGCAAGACAGGCGAGAATCGCGGCCTGCCGCGGGGCGACGTCATCATGTCCATCACCATCATCACCTCAGGGCTGATCCCCCGCGGCAGTGCAGCTATCGATTCGGTGCCTGGCATAGGGGGCCCCCGCAGAGGCAAGCGCTAGCTATAGACCTAAACTCTATCTTGCTCCCCACATAATAGTCGCAATGGACTCCGCTGCCACCCCAGCGGGTGGAATTGCCGCTCGCGCACAGGGCGCCTAATGTATGAAGGTGGTCGTTCTGGGCTTCGTAGACCTTTTGGCGGCTCATGCACCAGGCTCGCTTCCAGGCTGCTAGGCAGCGCTTATTAAAGACTACGTGCATATAAGCTGTGTGACCATCAATCACCACCAGGCTGGCCTGTCAGGGCCGCCTGCACCTGCATGGCGCCCTTCACGGCCGCCTTATCCGCTGCAGCGAGTCGCCGCCGCGCAAACGAGAGACTCCCCCGCGAATTCTATATCGCTCGCAAGTAGTACACGAGTGATGGTGAGTAGCATTTGCCAATTCGTATCTTTGTAAGAACGCCGGCACCGTTGGGGGCTGCCGTATATCTGGAGCTGGTGCCGATGTTGTGGGCTAGGTTGCCTGTGTTCACGGCGGGTTGCATGGTGGAAGGGTAGGCTGCTAGAGAGCAGCGACCATGCTTGGGCCAAATGAACAGATAAGAAGATTTAGGCAAGGAAATAATATTTAAAAAAATTTAGTCCTGTGCTAGCATGGTATATAGGCTAACGACAAGAAAATGCTACAGGTGTCCGTGCTAGGGCGCCAGCGCGTGCCGAGAGGGCGAGTCCTGAGAAGTGGCGCGTGCGACCAGAAGGGGCTCTCAAAGAAACAAAGATGGCTCACGCTTCCGCAGACGCCGAGACAGCAGAAGAAGACGTGCTGGCCGCTCTTGGCGCGCGACCGCGGAGCACGTTTTCAATGAACGTCTCGCCGGCCTTGTACGAGGACCGCACGAGCGGGCCAGATGCGCAGTACAGGAAGCCCATCTCCAGGGCCCGGTCGTGCCAATGCTGGAACTTCTCTGGCGTCACGTACTCGGCGACCTTCATGTGCCGCTTGGTTGGTCGCATGTACTGGCCAAACGTGACGACATCCACGCCATTGTCACGGAGCCGGCGCATGCTGCGCTCGACCTGGTCGTCGGTCTCGCCAAAGCCCAGCATGAGCGACGTCTTGGTGATGAGCGAGGGCTCGGCGATCTTGGCGCGCTGCAGCACAGACAGTGACTGCTCGAACGTGGCGCGCCGGTCGCGCACAAACGGCGTCAGCTCCTCCACGCACTCCACATTGTGGGCGTACACGTCGAGGCCCGAGCGCGCCAGCACGTCGACCATGTTGAGGTCGCCCCGAAAGTCGCCGCCTAGGCACTCGACCAGCGTCTTGCCCTTGGACTTGTCCTTGATGAGCTCGACGGTCTTTGCAAAGTGATGCGCTCCGCCGTCGGCTAGATCGTCGCGATCGACCGTGGTGAGCACCACGTAGCCCAGGCCCCATTTGGCTATGGCCTCCGCCGTGTTCTCGGGCTCGTTGGGGTCCAGAGGTCCCGGATTCCGGTTGGTTTTCACCGAGCAGAACCGGCAGCCGCGCGTGCAGGTGTCGCCCATCAGCATGATGGTGGCCGTGGCGCGCGACTTGTCGGAGCCGCCCCAGCACTCGCCAATATTCGGGCAGCGCGCCTCTTCGCAAACGGTGTGGAGCCCCAAGCCGCGCAGGTCCGACTTGAGCTTGTTGAAGTTGGAGCCGGTGGGGATGGCTGTTTTAAGCCATTTTGGGAGCCGCTGCCCCTCGCCGGGCTGTGCAGATGCCAGCTTGTCTTCTGTGTCCACCTCTGCGGCGCGGCCGCTCAGGAAGTCGTCGAACGACGGCCCTTTGTTCAGCTTGTCTGTGAACACCGCGCGCCTCCTTGGCCGCGGGGTAGAAATGGCTGCCTCGGCGCCTACCGCAGGAGTGCTAGCGACGAACCGCCGGCAGGCTAATGGAGCTCTGCCGGCCAGGCATACTCCTGGAATATTGAATCCGCTTGTTCTAGCGCGGTTCCGGGCGTACATGAGCAAGGGGAGCCTGGACCACTGACCAGGGCGGAATCAACGTTGGGGTGTGTTCTCACCAATTCTTAGATAATAAAATTTCAGGTGATCTGACCCAGGACCGGGTCCGACTCAGTGACTGGGGCTCAGTGACTGGGACTCAGTGACTGGGACTCTGTGACCGTGAGGTGCGACGCTGTGGTCAAGGCAGGGCGCTGGGCTGGGCCGGGCTGGGCTAGCTGCCTGGCTCTGTGGGCTCTGTGGGCTCAGCGGGCTCAGCGCAGAGAGCACTTGCACCAAAAAAGGGGCACAAACAAACAAAGAAACAAACAAACCAACAAACCCACAAACAAACAAATAAACACCAGCGAGCGGGGCTCGAGTCGGTGGCAGCCCCGAGTCTCGCGCAGGCAGCATACCCGCGAATCGCCGACAACAGGCCTTCCGCTGGCTCATTGGCTCTATTCTACGCCGTGCCAGCAATAACTATGTACCCACATTTACAATCTGCCGTTTAAACCTGACCACTTGCCACCCAACCGCGGCGCGTTTATTGAGGCGCTTATCCGCGCGGTTGAGCCGTTTCCCTCCAAGCAATACCACCACCCGCTGGGTATCAGAGGGCATAGCCGCAGGGCAGGGCAGGGCAGAGATATTCCGGTGTGATCACCGTGCTCCGGCTGCAGGTTGGGAGGTTCGGTCATGCACACTGAGTCCACCCGGGCCCTAGAGCGAGGCTGGTTCTGAAACGTGTACTGACAGCACTTCGAGTTTGAAAGTATGAAAAGTGTTGAAAACAAACTCATACCACTTGGAATACTATTTCGAGCTGGACTACTAAAAAAATATTTTGAAAATCATCCCTTTGGCCCGTGGCGCGGACCGCTTCGCATGCTGGACCGCACATCACATGATAGAGGCTAATCGCGCTTTGTACACGGTCTCGAGTAATTGAAAGGCGATACAGGCACTGTAAATTCGGAATTAAAACTTGACATTATACATACAGTCATTAAAAGGATGGCACAACTTGAATTTTCAAAAACAAAGCTGTTATCGCCCGAGCACAACCTCGTCAAGTATGAGCAATTCCACCTGGATCCGTCCGGAAAAAAATTGTGCAGGAAAACGTGGCACCTGATGCACCCCTAACCACGGTATCACGACATTGCTCCGAGTTCTACTGGCTCAGAAATAAGTAATATGAAAAGAAAATTTACAGGATACTATTCAAAACTGCCCCATATATAGATTAGGCATAAAAAGTTGCTCACTTATTCTTTCATTGGACGCAAAAGCTAGAAAAAGTGTGATTATGCATGTCAGACTAGTTTTTCAGCCTCATGCAGCAAGTGAATTGCCGGATAGAGACAGCTAACCTGGCGGCCTCACTTCAAATAAACGAAACAGAAAACTAAATGTCAGAAAAGGCAAAGTGATGACCATTTGGAGATGTCGTCAAAAAATTGCGTTGTTTAGTTGGCAAAATGGGCCAATAAACTAACTGTGGAACATGTGCAGCCACCTGCAGTTCGCGTGCCCCTGCATGCAGCTCGAATACCGCGTAATTCCGCGGAAGATCTATAAAAGCGCAGCGCTGGGCCGACCAAATCTCCAGTTTACAACAGCTCGACTCGTCCGCATCTACCACTAATGACTGCCGCTTACTTCTACACTCTCCCCGCCGTCGACATGACCCCCGCTCAGGAGTCTGTGCTGGCTTCGGCCATGGCCCCCAGCTGGTCCAAGAGCTCCCAGAAGACCACCAAGAGCACCTCTTCGACTGGCAGCACCCGCAGCAAGATCGCTTCCAAGGTGCGCCGGATTTTCAACTAGGTGGGCAGCGCTAACGCGCCCTTTCCTTTCCATCCGTTTTAATTTATTTCCTTCCCTCAATTTAATAGCTGGTTTTGCCAGCGAGCGTACATAATAGAAATATAATACATTGCATTTTACCTGTATGTCCTCGCCAGCTTAGTTCTTCGTGTTTGCGGGCAAAATATCCGCAAGCGGCGCGTGCGCACGGGCACGGCTATTCTGCCGCGACCCTATGCTGCCTTTGCTGTTATCTAGACTCGACACTTTCGTGTCTACGCCTGGTGTTACGGTATTGTGTGATGGCGGCGTCTCGTGCTTTAGCGTCCTTCGCCGGGCCAGCCGGCGGGGCTTCCCATGGCTGGCTGACACACGTCAGGGCGCCATCGGTTGTCCCAAGCGAGGAGTGCCAGCGTAACGTAACGTAACGCTCACGTCACACGCCTTGGAGTCCCCACGTCTGAAACCTCTCTCTCTCACCGCCGCACCATGACGGCGTTCATCAACCTGTACTCGTCGTCGGACCTCAAGGCGGGCTCCGACGAGGCACTGGCGTTTGTGCTAGACCACTTTGGCTACTCGCAGATCTACTGGTACGAGTTTGTCCGCCTGGGCCTGGGCTACGCCAACGCCGTCATTGCCGTGGCCCTGTTTTTCGCGGAGCGCAAGTGGACCTGGTTTGATATTTACTATTACATTCTGGCCGCCGTGGTTGCGCACGCCGCGCTCACGCTCGCTGCCTTCCTGTGGCAGCGCCTCGTCGAGAAAAACGCCGTGTACATCGGCACGTCGCCCGCCGGCGAGACCATCTACGTGCAAACAAAGGCAGCAAAGAACGACGACGAGTACACGATCACCGTTCTTGGAGCGAGCGGCACGAAAAAATCAAAGACAACAAAGTTCTCTGCCTACTTTGACCACAATGGCAACGTGAACCACCCGCTGCTGCGCCCGCTCGTGCAGGAAGTGCTGCCCAAGCCCAAGAAGGAGTAGCGGAAGGCTTGAGCAGGCGACCATGGGCACTAGGTGGATATGAAAATAAAATAATACAAAAATAAAATAAAATATAGTCACAGCATCGCAGCTGCAAAGTCTATTAGCGGGACTAGTAACGCCCCAGCGGCAGCCCGACGTGCCTATACTTTGGCGGGGCTCCAGCCACGGCGAGAGTGCATACCCTTTGAAGGTGCATGGGTGGAGCCGGGGGGTATGCTCGGGCTCCGGCGGGCCGCTTTCAATGGTGTTTTTCCAATGGCTTTCTATCGCATTATTCGGGGCGGAGCTTCTCGACAATCTTTAGGTCACTCCGGTGTCTCTGGCTCGCGGTGCGCTAGCATATATGAGTTCATGGCTGTGTCCGCGCCGTTCCAGCCCCGCAGTACGTCCAGCAGCGCCTGGGGAAGTACAGCCGTTATTAGCGGCAGGGCGGCGCTGTAGAACGGAGCAGACAGCTCGCCCGCCCGCCCCGACTCGAGCCATTGTACGATCTGCTCTGCCAGCACCGCCGCCGGGACGACTGGGGCCAGAAAGGGGGAAGGGTCTTGCACGTCCTTGAACATGGGCGTGTCAAGCTGCCCCGGCGTAACCAGCAGCGCTCGCACGCCCGTGCCCGCAAGCTCATGCCGCAGGGCCTCGTGGTGCGCCCGCAGCGCTGCTTTGGAGGCTGCATACACGCCGGCTTTGGCAGGACCTACAAGCGCCGTCGCCGAAGACACAGTCACAATGTGCCCGCGCCGCTCCCTGAGCATGGCAGGCAGCACCGCCCTTGTCACCCAAAGCGTCCCGAAAAAGTTTACGTCAAATACCTTGCGGATTTTCTCGGATGGCATGAGAGCCACGGCGCCGCCATGCACGATCCCAGCACAGTTCACCGCGACGGTGGGGGAGCCCAGCTGCTGCGCTGCTTCTGCCACAGCAGCTTGGACTGCCGTTTCATCGGCAACATCCACTTGGAAATGGACATTGCTGCCCAGCCGAATCGGGAGCGATGCCCGGTCGAGCGTCACCGTCGCGTAGCCGCGGGCGCTGAACAGGGCAGCGACGAGAAGACCCAGGCCACTTGCCGCACCCGAGACCAGAACAATGTCTGTTTGCGGGGCTAGCTTTCGAGCCGGCCCCGAAACCAATCGCCGGTTCAGCCACGTCCCGGCTCGCACCGCGCTCACACAACAGGCAAAGCCGACCGCGAGCACGCACCATGCAGTGGGCTGCATGCGCGCATGCATAACGGCGCCGCAGGCCAGGCCCCAGGCGCCCTTCGGGTCGAACAGCGTGCGGCTCAGAATGTCTATTAACTTGTCCACGTGGAAGCGGGCATCGGGCTCGATGCCCCGGAGCTGCGGATGCATATTGGTGCCGCCAAACACTGCCGCGGCCGTGTCAGTGGTCAGGTCGCTGGACACACCTGGCACCTGACCGCGGGCTCCCAGCAGTTTGGGCCTGCTTGAGCTCTGCGCGCAGCACGGCCCGGCAGGGCTGTTCGTTCCCACACTCCCATCGCGGGCCCTGCTGCGTCAGAGACCTGGCCGATAGCGACTGTGCCCATCTCCACAATCAAAACATAAGCGTATCGAACAGACAGCTGGCTTGGTTTGGCCAGCAGAGCGTTGACGCCCCATTCGAATGCCGCAGTTCCGATGGGAGAATGACGCCGGCGACCCGCCGCCTCTCCCGGACAAGCCTGCTGCCTACGCGGCGGCCGCCAAGCCGCTGGGGCCCAGACCGCCCCCGGACCCGAGCCGCCGTCCCCGGCGGGTGCCTGTGCCCGGGCCCGCACCCGCTCCTGTTCCTCAGCCGGTTGAAACTTTCGGGAACGACGCTGCCGCCGGGCCTGCAGATCGGTATCACAAGACTGCCGTCGCGAATGTGAGCCATCACACCGATGCAGGAAGCCTATCGCGCGTCAGCCTGGGACACAGCACGTCGAGCTTGGAGTCTGTGCGCTCCAGCTATTCGGCCCGGTCTGGCCATTCGGGCCATACCGGTTCGCCGGTGAGCAATCCGTATGGAACCCAGGCGTACCGGGCGCCCTACCCCGGTGGCAGCGCTCCCCCGTCGTTGGTGACCTCGGACTCCAGCTTGTCATTGTCCAGAGTGCCGACGCTCCCGGTCCCGCCTATGGAGCCGGTGGAAAGAATTCCCAGCCCCGGACCGGTGACGCCCACGTTTGTGCACAAGTTTGAAACCATGCAGGCCTACGGCGGCGCCTCCCCGGGCCAACCGCCTCACCGCCCGCTGCCGTACCCGGTGGACCCGGGGGAATTCCACCCGGGAGCTGCAGCTGATACAGACCACATGGGCAGGCCCCGCGGTGACGTTCCGCTGGATCTCCTTCCGGACCGCGAAGAGTTCGATTTCCCCTCCGCACCCGCGCCCCAGCCTGAGCGCAAGCGGGCAAGCATATCAAAACACCCTTCAGTGCTACTGCCCGACGCGTTCTCTCGCTCGCTGAGGCGAGCCGGTGATGACAGCCTTATGCAGACCCTCGACTTGCCAGAAATCCCGCCCATGGCACCGGTGCGCCCACTGTTCACTGCTGAGCAGCTGACTGTGGCTGATTTTGAGCTGTGCTCGGAAATATGGTCGCTCTCCCAGCTGGCAAGGTGGCTTCATGCGTTGGTTAGTTCGATCGATGCGGACTTCTCAGTGGCAACTGCCAAGGTGGCCCTGGCCAAATTGTTCACATACGGCGTGCCAACGCTTGCTTGGGTGCACGCCGAGTCTTTTGCTGCTCAGGTCGTATTGTCGTTGCAAAGCCAGAAGTTCATTCTTGCGCAGAGCCAGGGCCCTAGTAGGGATCCAGCTCGGGATCTTGCAGTCGATATATCTGCGGACGTATCGGGCGTGTTCACCCTACTCTGCGGCCGTGGTTGTTACTCTCGTATATCTGAGGGGCCGGGCCAATGCTATGCCAGCCGATGCATGCGTGAAGAAAAGCCCAATTTGGAAGACATCGCTCCTCGAGGTCTACAAAGATCTGTGTCGGTCAGGGGTAACTCTTCCAAGCAGCTGGGCCCGCAGGGCGAATTTGAGATGGACTGGTCGATTTTTTGGGGCCTGGAGCCAGCAGAAGTTCAAGAGCTTGACAAACAGATCGTGCGCAGGCAATATGCAATACATGAGCTTATTACGAGCGAGGCACTCTATGTGAATGACTTGTCCGTGTATATTGATGTCTATGGGAAGCTTGAGCAGCAGGTACCCTCTATTATGGCCGATCAAGCAAAGTTCTCTGCTCAAGTGTTTGGCAGAATCCGTGACGTGCTGGCCACGAATAAGGTCTTGCTGTCCCAGTTCCATAAGCGTCAGCTTCAGCAGGGACCTCAGGTCGAACAGATCGCTGACCTTGTCATTGAATGGGTTCGCACAGCAGGACATGCGTACGCGGCATATGCTGACGACTATCTCGACAGTGATTCTCAGTTGAGAAAAGAGCTGGGAACTTCTTCCCGCCTGCAGAACTGGATGGCAGAAACTGCGCGAGATCCAAGACTGAAGGGCCAGCCACACTCTTTCTATTTTTCGCGGATACTTCCTCGTCTGGCTCGGTACGGGCTTTTGCTTAGCGCCGTTCTCAAGGCAACACCTGAGTTTGCGCCCGACCACCAGCTGCTAATCCAGGCCATTGAGGCTGCCGGTGCCCTTGCTAAGGACTGTGATGCACGAGTTGCAAAGGTCCAACGACGAGTTGATGTTCAGAACATCAGGGCACGTATCGTTTTCAAAGATACCAGTGTTTCTGCAGACCTCCGCTTAAGTGACAGACGTCGAAAACTAATAAAACGCGGTACCATGTTGCGAAGGTCTGGATATAAAATGGAATGGCTGCCAGCTCAAGTATTGCTGCTGGATAACTACCTTATTCTGTCAAAAACACGGGAGGGACAGAATGGTACGGCATATTATATTACCAAGCCACCGATTCCTTTGGACCTTTTGGTAATTGAGGCTGCAGATGAGGATCCGGTCCATAAAGTCTCCTCGCGATTAACTTTCACCGCCACAGAGAAGGCTACTCCCAAGCCAAAGAAGGATGAAGGGGCTGGGAATACGAACGGTTCTGTTCAGGTGACAGCTATCGAGCCCCAAAAGGAACTTTTGTACCCAATTCGCCTGACGCACCTAGGACGTTTGGGTAGTGCATACACCCTATATACTACGTCAGAAATTGAGCGTATTGGATGGAAAGACGCAATCATCGAGGCAAAACGTGCTCTTAGTGCCAGTGCATTCGCAAAAAATGCCGAGCCATTTAGACTGCGTGTTTTGGGTGACTCATTTGGCTATCCTTATAATGAAATTCCTACTCTGCCTATTCCTACACCATCCACCACGCTCCAAAGAGCTATTGGTGATATGAGGATATCAGAGCCCATTGTTGAGTCTCGCGTGAACTGCCTGGAAGCATTCGGTAATGGCTGCTACTTCGCAGGACTCAACTCTGGCGTGTATATTTTGAAAGACAAACAGCACCGCCGCTGGTCGAGGTGCCTGCATTTGAATAGGGTCACTGGGCTCAATGTCATTGAGGAATTCAACACTCTGCTAGTATTGAGTGCTGGACACCTGATCTGGTACCGTCTGGATGAAGTTGTAGCTTGTGGCTTAGACGGTGGGGATCAACTCAAAGGTGACAAAGTTACGGGGCATCGCTTGAACAGGCAACTGAAGGCCTCCTACTTCGACGTGGCTCTGTTGAACGAGCGCCTTGTAGTGGTTTACCAACAGCAGGAGGCTCGAGGTGTGGCCAAGACTATCAAGATTGTTGAACCAATCCGGTCGTCTGCTTCTTTGGAAGCTACTCGGCCAGCATCTGCTGCGAGACGGGTGCTGGACAGTGGTGATACGGCTGCGAATGTAGACCACTTCAGTGAGGTTGACCGGTACACGTCATCACAGGACATATCGGGCTTCACGGCTTTCCATCACTGCATTATTGCTCATGCAGGGCGAAGTTTCGAGTATATAAACCTGGAGCACAAAGTTCCCAGCACTATCCCGGTCGATTTGACGGCAGCCCCAAACTCTGCCAGCTCTCACAGCCTCACTTCGGCTGTATCTGCCGCTGTGTCGGGGATTTCGAACTCTAGCCCCAACTATGGCCAGGCTCTGGGCATTTTCAGGGTGGCCAACAATGCGTTACTCCTCTGTTACGAATATGCCTGCCTGGTTTGCGATAATAATGGTGTGCTTTCGAAAGTTCCTGCCTCACCGTACATCGCGCATGCTGCGAGCGTAGCGTTTCATTCACCGTACCTCGTTATTATTTCCCCTGAGCTTGTTGAAATTCGCAAAATCGACTTGAGTGGTGGTGATTTTGTTAATGAGCGGTTCAGACTTTGGCAAATTTTGACCGGGAAGGATATTCGACTGCTCGGCAATAAGGAGGGTCAGGTGCGACTTGGCATGGCTCACCCGAATGCAAAGAGACGGCAGCTCGTTGTTGAGCTGGTCGGCAATGAGTTCGTCATGATCGACGATAGCTCCACTTTGACGACTCTGTAGTTACGAGATTGATATTACTGAGTGCATGTCACACGTCAGTTACAACATATTTAATGCTAATGATACAATATAGCTATTTGCGTTTGTGACGGTGAGCGGGGGTGAGCGAGCTAAAGGGCGTATATTGAGGACCGGCGTACGATTTTGCGGTACGCGGCTCCAGGTGCCACACTTTGCATCCCCCTCACGAGCAAAAGTTGGGTATGAGGCGAAAATTAATTGGCGCCATTACAAGGCACCCGTTTCTGGTTCGTTTGGGTCCGCGCGAACATGCCGCTGCTACTATTACCACTTCTCTACAGAGGCCGCTGCGTAACGGCTGATTATTCGGCGAGCGACTAGAAATACAAGCACCATACTGCTTGCTCAAAATAGACTGCCCATGCGTGAACCACATTCGATAGGCGGCCCATGCAGTTTATCTGCGTCTGTTGTATGCACGGCGCTTGGCCCTCGGTCAGCAAGTTGTCGTGGGCCGACCTTGCATGCATTTTGGTGGCACGGGGTAGTACTGGCGGTGCTTGGCTCGTGCTCATTACTTAGGACGGGTGACTGGTAAGATAGAGCCTGTTTAGAAATTTGTCTATCTTAGGACAAAAGGTAGTTGTCCCGACCCGTTCCCCGCGCTGCGAGTGAGGGCGCATTTCTCGAGGATCTCAGCACCCCACAACTTTGTATGCGGGCATGCAAGGCCACGCATTATCTTATCTCGCTGCATGCGGATGACGGGGGCTGCTCGGCCACGTGGTATTTGCAACAGTGACAACAACGTAAGGGCCCGAGTGCCCGAATAGTATGGTACTCGAACCGCTATTCAGAGGCTCAAACCCACGAAGATTAGATTCGCAAACACTGGAACAGGCGGCTCCGATTATGTCTTCAAAATGTCGAGTATCGGACCGGCAAATGCTGCGCGGTCCTTGCAGCGACATCGGCAGAAAATGCGCACCCCGCGTTTGGTCTGAGCAACATGGGGGGTTAGCAGAAAACCGAGGAGCCCACGCGGCAAGCGATGTATCATGTTTACCAGCGCTATTCAATGAAAGAAGGACGATATTAGACGAGCACAGCCCCTGAATCCTCATAAGAGATCGTGGTCAGGTGATATGACATCTTAGTGGCTTGCCGTTACCGGAGATTCTTGGGGGTTGCGAGGCGGACTGCCTCTGAATTTACTCAGCTCGCGAAGAAAAGCGCACAAACACGGCTTGATAAGGGGTTATTACCGGCGGAGTTTGAAGATAATTATTTGCCAAACTGGCAGGAATCGAGGCCAGTCACCTAAATCGGCGTCGGCACTCTTGGCTTTGAGAGCCTTTGACGATTTCCCGCTGGTGGGCCCTGCGGACATTGGCTGGTTGTCGCAGATCGTGGCCGCTCAAAGGGTCTCGTCGCGCGCACTGTATGGTCCAATAGCGGGGGGCAGCTTTGGGGATAATGCATGGTGTGCAGTATCTGGGTAAGGGCAGGCTTGCCATCGCACGTCGGGAGGGGGGAAGACCAGCAGTGAAAATGAAGCGCCAAGCAGGTGAGGCGGGCAAAAGAAAATACACGGCCGACGCCCAAGAGCATATATAGTGCAAGCCTGCCGTAGTCAACGGGAGGCAAAAAGCAAAGTTGACACCAATACTTGAAGAGGTTTCTCTGAGCAATCCTAGGCCGATGCGTCGGTCTGGGTCTGGCCCGAACCGTCCGTCGGCGGTCATGGCCCGAACACATGCGGGACGTGCGGGGCCCAGCTAATATCTCATGCACTGATCTGCAGCCCAGAATGCATAAGCTCGCAGGACGTAGATAACAGTTGTGCAGAGAGCCAAGCCTGCACCGGCCGCAGGGCCCTGCAGGGGAAATATCTCGGCGCATTGGAGAGATATAAGCCTACGGTAAGGATAGTGCGCCAAACATCGGATCATCTGCAGGCCAGTGACCGCAATACCAGGCTGTAAGAGGGAGGGCCGCCTACGTGTCGTCTCAACATACACGCTTCAAACCTTACGATGTCCTCCGGCGTCGGGCCGCCAGCATTGCCGCCAGCGCCCCAGGAAACTGCGGGCCCGCCCGCGACGCCTCAGCACAACCAGGCACCGCCGAGCGGCTCCACAGGTATACCAAATTCAAAGAACGAAGCTGCTGAAGACTCGCGACCATTACCGGCGTCTATAGCCCAAAAAGAGCGAAAAATAGTCGAGTGGCTCGCGCCGAGCCGGTCACACCCTGCCCATAGCTCGCCGGTGCTTACTGCCGGCTCGCAGCAGGACCGCGGTGCCGCCCAAGGCCAAAGTAGTGGTCTCAGTGCAGAGAAAATTGTTCTCGAGGTGCCGGAAGGGAGGAGTAGACCTGCCAGCCCGGGCCGGACAGTCAAGCATCTGCACCTAGAATCGAGGAGCCAGTCGATGATAACAAAGCACGAAAACCAAAACGAAACTGCTGATATCACCGACGGCAGCGTTGAACACAACCCGCCCACGCATGAGCTGGCTCTGCAGGTGGAGGCAGATGCCTCCGGGGTCAGCGAGTCAGCGGAACACAGAACAGACAAAAGCAGCAGCAGCAGCAGCAGCAGCAGCAACGACAACATGAGCGGGCGCGCAGGAGTCACGGAAGACCAGAGCCGGCGGTCGAGCCTTGGCCAGTTTGGCATGCCAGTATCCGATGGCGATGAAAAGTCCGTTTCGCCGGACAGCCCGCTGGTGTCACCGGAGGCGACGCCTGAAATAGGCGACGAGGCTCATAATCAGGATAAACTTTTGAACCGAGACGGCCGATACCGGCACAGCTCGCCCGAATGTTCAAACTGCCGGACAATGACGACACCGCTTTGGCGCCGCGACGAAAAGGGAAGCACGCTCTGCAATGCGTGCGGCCTGTTTGCCAAGCTCCACGGCAAATCGCGGCCAATCAGCTTTAAAACAGATACGATCAAGTCGCGAAATCGTGCCCGGACAATCGACTTTGCCCGACCAGCTGATCGCGTGGGGACGCGCCCAGGACCGTATCCGGTTGGCCAAAATACGAGCGGCGCTCGCACCGGCGCTGATTGCGCCCCTGGGCCTGGTGCCCCCGGATCTATTCCCTTGGCTTCGATGTCGACTCCCATGTCTACTAGTGCTCCGCTGATGTCCGCGAGCAGCCCATTGCTCGCGCCAGGCGCCTTAGGAGCGCTGTCTGCCTTTTCTGGGGCGTCTCCGAGCCCCAGTGCTTGCCTGGGTGCGGGAGCCACGGGCCAGCTTCCAGGGCTGTCGGCCGGCCAGGGTCCCGGACAGACTCCTAGCCAGGCGCCGGTGGGGGTTATGCCGACCCCCGCGCGGCTGTACATTCCTCAGCGTGACCCAGTGCACACGCGGATCAATGAGCTTGAGGTGATGATCATGGTTTACCGCACGCGGATAGAGGAGATGAACAGCGTGCTGGCCTCTGCGGAGAGTGAGAAGGCAGCACTGGAGCGCCAGCTTACCGCCTCTGTGTATCTCACGGACATGAGGGACTTCCGTCGCTTTCGCGATCGACCGTTCTAGGGCCAGCATTTTACTTGACTTTTGGGAACATATTTAGATGCGTTAGCTATAAATTTTCGACTCTGGATTGCGACTGTGTATGCTAATTCGCGTTCAGTTTGGCACACCCACCCCACCCCTCGGGGCCACTCTGCAGTTCAGCCGACGAGTTGAGCCGGCAATGGCGTCGAGCCGGCTGCGTCGCGGCCAAGAGCCTGAAGACATGTCCTCGGGTCTCGCTGCAAATAAGCTCCGTGTTTTTCTCAAAGTCAAGTC
Source organism: Wickerhamiella qilinensis (assembly GCA_030556915.1). Classification (NCBI taxonomy): domain Eukaryota; kingdom Fungi; phylum Ascomycota; class Dipodascomycetes; order Dipodascales; family Trichomonascaceae; genus Wickerhamiella; species Wickerhamiella qilinensis. The sequence continues at coordinate 42,663 of JAKTUW010000060.1, forward strand.
CAGGATAACGGTATCAGGTATTTATGAGTTAAGCGCTGCATGCTGCTAGATAATGCGGACCGAACACCGCCCGGTGCATGACTGCGTTGATCCCTGCGTTGATCCCTGCGGTGATTCCTGCGGCGTCGCTGCTATGGCGACAACGTACATGTTTCGGCCCATAGGAGCAGGTGATGTTGGCTGCTGCGTGCCGATAACGATGGTGATCGTGGCCGAAAAGGTTGACTGACTACCTCCTGTACTTTCGCTTGGCCTGAGTTTTTTGGCCACGGCCGATTGGTCGCGGTTAGGTGTCTGCTTAACCAGGGCCAAGCATCAATGGCTTCCCATTGACAAAAGTAGGAGTTGAGGAGCTTGAAGCTCTATGGCTATATACCAATAATGTCTGATCCAATGTAGTCTGTATCCGCCATCGCGCTGCGTGCCATCACAAGCGGATAAGCCGGGCCAGCCGAGCCATGGGCAGATAGTCGCCAACGGGGCGCACCATTGAACGTGCCCATGCGTGCCCAAACGTGCTGGGCCTCGGAGTGCCAAGACCTCCTCCACTTACCAGGCTGCCAATCCGCGTGCAGCAAGCCCATAGAGCGATCTCATGTGAACGAACATGGCTGGCGTTAAGGGTTTCCAAACGGGCCAAATTTCCTGGAGCTGGATAGATTGGGGCACCGCGGATATGTGCTTGCCGAACACGGGCAGCACCCGGGGATTCGACGATGGCTGCCAAACCGCTATTTGATTTCGAGGACCAGGCCAGGTCGTCTGCGGGCCTGACCGATTAAGGCTATCGGGCTGGCTTGCTGCCTTATCTGCAGAAAAGTGGTCCCTGCTCGACGCGAGCGCGGGAAGGAAACCTCGCCCACAGGTTAGCTGCGCGGAGCGGCCGCTGAGTCATCCGGGGGAGCCCACGTTCCTCTCCTCCTGCCTCACGCGGCACCAAAACGCAGGCTGCCCACCCAGGGCCTGCAGCCGGCAGCCCGCGGAAGCCGCAGAAACTTGGAAGGTCAGGTGGTTCACACTAACCTAAGCTTGGGACTGCCATAGTACCACCTCCCGCACTGGCTGACTTTCTTGTCCTTTTGCATCTTGTTCTCTACAGTACCCCGATAGGCGTCGACGCCGCCTTTCCTCACGGTGTCAGACAGCAGTGTAGCAGTACAGACATTTGGGGGCCTCGAGGCGCTGGCAGCGCCCGCGCACCGCCACGCGCGGGCCGGGCCAGCAGCCAACCCGGCCGGCCCCCATCTGCTCGAGATCAGTCGGCCCGACCCGCGCGAGGACCCCGGCTTCGAGCCGCAGCGGCCGCCGTCGAGCGTGTCGACCACGCGCGAGCAGTCGAGTGACACAACGTGGCCCAGCGACATGTCGGGCGACAGCCAGCGCGCCGTCTCGCCGCCCTACTCATTTAGCAAGCAAGAGTTTGTGGATGCGTCTTCCGAACTTCCGCCCCGCGCATTAGATTGTTCACACATGATAAAAAACGGGGGATTTGTCACATCCAGTGTCAAGCCCCTGAGCGCGCCGCAGCACCATATGCCGAACGGGTCGCAAGGCGGGGCCCCCAAAGGCGACCAGGATGGCAACCATCGGGATGACGACCAGCAGTATAGCGGGAAGGCACGGAGCGGCCTACACAAAGGTGTCACACACCTCGCAGATGATTCGTATTCAGGCGAGAACTCCGCGACGTCGGACAATGTCGACGCCGACACCGTGCGCGCCCGCACTTTTGACGAGACCGTGGCCAGCATATCCACAGTCGAGCACGACAAAGAGGACTTCCCGGCATTCAAGGACCCCATAGGAGTACCGATCACAGCCGGGACGGGTATGAGCTTAGATAGAGCAGACCCCGGTCCGGGCCCGACGGAGAGTTCCAGAGATATCGCCGACAAGCTGGCCAACCGGTTGCCCACATCTGAGCAAGGAGCAATTCGAGCCAGTAGTGGCGGAAAAGTTGAGCCAGATACCAAGGGAAAAGATGCCGATAACGATGAGCACAAAGCCACTGCGTTTGATAGGAAGCCCACGCGGGGGAGACTCACACGGAAGGAAACGAGCCACCTGCGCCCCGGGAATGCAGAGACGCGAACGCAGTCACCACAGTCATCCACGACCCCATCCATGAGCGCAGCGGCATGTGCGTTAGAAGAGGCACTTGTTGGCACACGGGTTTCGGAGGGTCACGAGAATTTTGTAACCGCATACAACATGCTTACGGGCATCAGGGTCGCTGTGTCCCGTTGTAACGCTAAACTCGATCGCGAATTGATCAGCTCGGATTTCAAGGAAGTTAAGCAGCTCACATTTGATCTCACTGGTGACTGCTCGACGCCGTCTACCAAGTACATGTTCCGCTTCAAGGACTATGCTCCGTGGGTGTTCCGCCATCTTCGGGAACTGTTTAAGCTCGACCCTGCCGACTATTTGATGTCACTGACTGCCAAGTATATTGTCAGCGAGTTGGGGTCTCCTGGTAAGAGCGGCTCGTTTTTCTATTATTCGCGTGACTACCGCTTCATTATCAAAACCGTGCGGCACGCCGAACATAAGCGCCTGCGGGAGATTCTTCCAGAGTACTATGCCCACGTGCGCAAATATCCAAATACGCTGGTGTCGCAGTTTTACGGTTTACATCGGGTGAAACTACCGTTCGGACGCAAGATACATTTTGTGGTTATGAACAACGTTTTCCCTGCCGTGTACGAAATGCATGCACGATACGACCTGAAAGGTTCGACTCTAGGCCGCACGCAGCCTTACGATCCCGAGAGACCATTTCTGGTTTACAAGGATCTTGACTGGCTCCGCAACCACGAAAGGATCGTGTTGGGGCCAGAGAAGCGGCGGCAGCTGCTCACCCAGCTCAAGGCAGATGTGAAAATGCTTGAGCGGTGCAACGTCATGGACTACAGTCTGCTGATCGGGATCCACGACATGAAAAGGGGCAATGCCGCGCTGGACGCGCTTGTCAGCTTTCGCGAGTTCGGGCCAGGGACCAATCACGGTGGGGAGAAGCTCGACTTGAACTACGGGAACGTCTCCAAGCGGGAAAATATGGAGTTTGCGAAGCTGCAGACTTTGCTGCTCAACACCAACCCGACTGCGCTCAAGGACTTTGACTTTAGCGACGACTTTCGAAAAGACTTTCTATTTTACAAAGATCGCGGCGGATTTCAGAGCACGAATGACAAAAACGAGCCGCGAGAAGTGATTTATTATATGGGGGTTATTGATTTCCTCACCGGGTACAACATGCGCAAGCGCGCAGAGACGTGGGCTAAGAGCATGCTGCATAAGCGCGCCGAGCTTTCTGCGGTACCGGCCGTTGAGTATGGCGAGCGATTCTACCGGTTCATGTGCATGTCTGTGGGCTCGGCCATCTCAATTAGCGGAAAGAGAAACAGGGGTGATGAGGCAGAGACCGAAGGTACTGCCGCCGATCTAGCAAGCGAGCAAGACGGTCTGCTCGCTACATCTCCGAAGCTTTCAGGCGTCATAGCGCTTTCCAGGGCAGCCGAGGCTGCCGACAGGATAATTGACGTGGATCCACGAGAGCACCCGCATCGAGCGGTCCATGAAGCACAAAAGGCATACGGCGAGCCCGAGAGCGCGCGGCGCTCTTTGGACGGCAAGGCTGATGGGCTGGGAGCTCGAAAGCCGTGGCTACGTTCTGTAGCCTCTCGTGCTTCTTTGCGGAGCACGGCCTCGTCTGCTGGCCGGGCTATTACTACGTCGCGCTCGACAGGCACCAAGACGGCAGCGCAATCGCCGGGCCAGCCTGCGCGGTCGCTGCGGGCAAGCGCTAGCTGGTATAAAGCGTAGGCTGCATTGTGGCGTGGGCTGATGCATTTTTGATTTATTTGATAGCTAGTATCTTGTAGGTACAGGGTCTTTTGTTGTCTTGTTGCCCTTTGACAGGTGAAGACTGCCTGGTCCATTGAGCGCGAACACTAAGCTTCCACCGAGTTATCCGGTTTTACGTGGTTTTTCGTATGCTGCTCATTATATCGCGATACATTCACTCGTGCCTTCATGTGTATGTATTCTTTTGGTTCGCGCCATGCCAAGTCTAGAGGAACGGGTATCTTGGAGGCTGACAAAAAGTGACTCTGCCAGCCAGCCACTGCTTACAATTCTGAGGTTTAGCCATCAAACCAAAGACCGCTGGCTACCCCAGTAACTTGGGCAGGACAGGTAATTGGACGGAGAAGTGCAGCAGCCATGCCCAAGACCATCTCTGCGCAGGCTCTGCTCGCGTTGCGGTCAAAGTTCGTGCCCGTGGACGCCACGTGGTACCTTCCGCATGTCGGCCGCGACGGGCACAAAGAGTATGAGGAGGCGCGCATTCCCGGCGCCGTGTACTTCAATGTGGACGCAATCAAGTCCGAGTCACCGTACCCGCACATGATGCCGAGCAAGAAGCAGTTTGAAGCGGCCATGTCCAAGCTGGGCCTGTCGCCAGACGACCTGCTCGTGGTTTACGATAAGCAGAGCTACTTCAGCGCGCCGCGCGCCGCGTGGATGCTCGAGACGTTCTTCCACCACAAGTCGCTGCTGCTAGATAACTGGGCAGACTATCGCGCGCTCGGGGGCCCCGTTGAGTCTGGTCCAGCTGCCCCGCGCCCGGCGACCCGCTACGAGAGCCCCGGCTACACGGACTGGGTGCACTACGACCACATGCTCGAGCTGGTCGAGTCAGGCAGCAGGGATGTTGTGATTATTGACGCGAGGCCGCACGACCGCTTCACAGGCGCCATCCCGGAGCCCCGGCCCGATGTGCCGAGCGGGCATATCCCGGGCTCGGTCTCGCTGCCCTTTACGGACGTGCTCAAAGACGGGCACTACAAGTCCAAGGATGAGGTAGCAGAGCTCCTGCGCGAGCGTGGTGTTGCCCCTGACGCCCAGGTAATTGCCATGTGCGGCTCGGGGGTGAGCGCGTGCGTGCTGAAGGATGCCATTGACCAGGTGCTGCAGCAGCCGGCCAAGGTGTACGACGGCTCGTGGTCGGAGTTTGCTGTACGGGCCCCACAGTTTGTTGAGGTGACGGCCAAGCGCAAGAGCTAGAGGCCCGGTATATAGTTACGTGGATTCTGTATTTTACCTCTTGCGGAGGATTCTCTTTGATGGAGCCGGCATTTCACTGTTGCCTTTAGCTTTGCGCTGGCCTGCGGCGGCGGCCCTAGGCTTTGATGGCCTGGCTGCGGTCGGGCCGTCAACAGCCTTTGACTTGGTGGTCTCTGCTTTCGTATCTATACTCGTCGGCACTTTGGCACGGGGCTTCTTTTTTGGGCCGCCCCCGGCTGTGGCGGCGGCGGCATCGTCGTGCGAAGCGACCGGCTCGGCCTTTTCCTGGGTCTTGGTCCGCTTTGTGTCTTTGACTTCCACTTCTGTGACATTGGCGAGCCTCAGGATCTCGTCCCACTCGTCCTCCGCCACCGGCGAAACTGACAGCCGACTGCGGCGGACTAGAGCCATGTTGCCGAGCTTTGGATCGGCCTTGATCTGCTCTAGTGTGACGGGGGTCAGGTGCCGGTCGTACTGAAACTTGACTACAACCCACTTGTTATTATCAGTGCTGGCTCTGGCATCATAG
>JAKTUW010000061.1:0-47031 GCA_030556915.1 Wickerhamiella qilinensis
TTGGAACATAGGCATAGCAGTCGAGCCCAAAAGCATGATGCCGAGTAAGATCAGGGCTTAGGAAAGCCATGTTCCAGTTTGCATTGAACTTAGCATGGCGAATACCCAGAAGTACGGCGGGGATTGTGCGCGAAAAAGGGTGGCACGAATTGAATCCTTGACATGTCGAATGGAATGGCACGCTCCGCAGTTCCATTCTGAGGTGATTGTTTGGCGCTGGAATATTCGTGGCGAATGCCACGAGAGTCAAAGTAGAGCTTATCAAGTTTGTGAAACTCACCAGCATGATCGGATCGAATATACTTAACACGATGACCTGTCGCATTTTCAACAAGAGCGACTAGACGAGGTACGTGCTCATAGACATCCGTTTTGTCGACTAAGGGAATACACCAAATATACTTGGTATATTCGTCGACAACGACTAGGACATGTTTGTAGTGTTTGAAAAGCTCGTATTTACCAGCAGATGCCAAGTCCATAGACAGGCGTTCACCAGGACGAGTTGCCTTTTCATGGGTGACTGTCTTATAGGTAGCATTGACGGTTTTTGCCCTAAGACAGGCCGGACAAGAGAAATCCGAGGTCAGACCCTCGACGTCTTTAGGGGTGATATTGATGCTGTATTGTACACCTGTGCGAATCGAGCGTAGTACAGAGTCGAAATTCATGTGATTGAGATCATGAATCGCGAGGACATTGCTATAGACGGACTGCGGAGGTCCGTAGACAGGAGTATTGAAAATTGCCGCAGGGATAAAAGAATTCGCCGTCTCGTCATGTGAGGAATGGCCGTGAGAAGAGGAAGTTGGTTTATCAATATTGGAAGCAGAACTATCCTGTGAAATAGGAGCCGTCGGAGTAGGCGAACGAGAAACAGAAACGAAGGTACAGCCTTAGACGGTTTATCCTGTGAAGAAAATGAGGGCTCTGGAACAACCAGAGCGGGATCCGAAATAGGATAAGATAGTGGAGTGATTTCAGTCTTGCTAAAGTCTATATAATAGAAATTTTGGATGGAGTCATATACTGTTTTGAAATAAACAGACTCTGCTCCGACAGAAGGGTTGCGCAAACAGATAGTGAAATCGTCGCCAACAGTAAATTTGAAGCCTTCCTTGCGGAGCTTGATACCACTGACAATAACGCCAGGAGGATATTGTGGTAACCTCCATACATTATGAAGAAATACGCGATGACCATTGATGGTGGTCAGAAGGATGGTACCATGCTGCGTCAGATCGTACAGTGTCCCTTGGTACCGTCTTTCCACTGAGCGAACCGTAGGTGTTAACGAGAATCATCCTACCATCTTTAGGAAGAAAGAGACATTCAATACCCTCAATGACGACAGTGGCATCCGAGAAGAGATTATCAATCGAGGTTCCTCGGACGAATTCATACTCCTTGTCAGAGGGAGCATGCTCGAGGACTTCCTTGGTGATACCCATCACGGCTAAAGCATCTAGCAGGATGCGCCATATAGCGGTACTGGATACCGCACCGATAATGTCTGGAGAGAAGCTGTTGATCTTTCTATCCACATTATCGTAGCAGATAAATTGAATATTTTCCTGTGTCTTCAGGACCCGAGCTATATGGGACTTTTAATCTGGTGCAGGTGATCCATTTGGGGACACGTGATGGATATAACTCAGGGCAGTAGGCAGTAGAAAAGACTGGTAAGATGATATTGAACCTACGGAGCTATACTGGTCTTATATAGACGATAGGAATAACGTGGTATAACGTATACGTCATTGTATGCAGTCACTGTATAAACCTTGTGCATGAGACTTAGTCACTGCATTACCAGCTCCAACACATCCTCCTCTTGGCGGCCAGGCAATCTCGCTGACAGCTCGAGTGGTCCCACCAGAAATATCAACGAAAACATAACCACCACGCCGAGCTTTCCTAGGTTTCCAAGCCTGCCTCCCTGTCTGGCCCGTGGACAGCTATGAAGCACTCGCAGGGCACGCTCGACGGCGCCAGCTACGACGTCGTCGCCCAGGAGTACGGCGACGCCATTTCCGTCATGGTCTACAAAAACAACCGCCTGGGCAAGCTGTTCCGCTGCCAGCTCTACCCGCAGCCGGGCGGCATTGTGACCGACGAGCTCATCCTGCCGTACATAACGCCGCAGCCACTGCTGGGCTCGGCGCAGGAGGACGCTGCCGGTCAGCTCTACGCATCGGTCGTCGCCTCGCTGATCAGCCGCCAGTCGCCCGACGACACCCGCGCCGTGGTCGTGGGCTTTGGTCCCGTGGGCCCCGGCCGCGACGTCAAGGCCAGCGATCGCGAAGAGCTCCTATTCGTGACAAAGCTGGTTGAGGATGCCCGTGTGTGGTGAGCCGAATGCTGCTGCTCCCTCTCTAGCCTTGTGCACGCATTTATTAACTTTTTGCATCTCTGTTATTTGAGCTTAGCTATCTCAGCCCCTAAATTAAGGTATTTAACATTCCGGACTTGAGAGAACCTAGACTTGGGAACGAAGCAGCTCCCCAGCTCACAAGCTCTATCGGAGGCCGGCGCCCATGGCGCCGCACCAGCCGCAAGTAGAAATAGAATAAATATACCGTCCGGCGTAAAATCGGACGGTGGGAAATAAATATCAAATAGGAACACACAGACCACCAGCATCCCGCCCTGCTCTTGCTTAGGCCTCGAGCGGGCTCTCTTGAGTCGAGCGGTGCGAATCCTCAAGAGTCGAGGTCCGCTGGTGAGGCTGTTTAGGCGGTTTCCGCCTGGGGGGCAGCACAACGGGCACAAGTTGCACTACGTGCGAGGGCTCACGGCGGGCAAGTCGCGCGACCGGGCGCGACTGAAAAGGGGGCTCAAGAGGCGGCCAGCTCTCTTTTATTTGCGAGCGGCCAGTGGCCAAGCTTGGGGTCTGCTCGTGATGCGCCGTGCTAACCACATGTGGACTCTCTGCGACAGTGCGCAAGGCATGACGGCTTGGGTACAACGGATTGACTATCATTTCGTGACGATTAGTTGAGAGGCTGGTGTCAACTTGAGCGTGCGCAGGTCGGGACGCAGGGGACGCCTGTGAAAGCCCATCTTTATCACGGCGTCCAGAGTCTAACGACTGCCCGCTACTCATCACGCCAAGCGTGTTTGGGCTTTCTTTGACAGCCCGCGAGGAGCGGCGGCTCGGGGACGACGGTATGGGTACCGCTTCTGTACGAACAGTTGGAGATACGATTTCAACTCGAGCAGGCCTCGGTATAGTCGGGGTCGAATGCACCTCCGAACGCAGCCTCGCGCTCGAGTCGTTAACAAATCCGCGTGCCGGACTTGCCATGTGCGGAGTTGATGCCAGCGACTTTTTTGACACACTTCCATGGCGCGGTGGAGTTCTCGGTGAACTTGAGCGCCGGACCCGCTTTGGGCTTGCCCCTGACAATCCCAGGTCTTGCATGCGCCCAATACTGCTGTCCGTCAAAAGTGCGAGAAAACTGGGGTACTTTTGTTGCGGCGAAGCATGGGTGGATGTATTCAGTCGCGAGACTGGCGTGGAGGTATCAACGCGACCGCGTACGACACCAGGAGAGTATACACTCGGAGACAAGGAAAGGTCCGAATAGGCAGCCTCAACGGGCGGTTTCCCAAACACGATGTGGCACTGGCCATCCTCTTCAGACTCGTCGACGTGGCCAGGGTAGAGTTCCCCAAGATAACGGGCAATAACTGCGGGGTTGAAATAGTCGGGAGTCGGCAGCATCTTGCTCCGCTCGGGCGGCGCCTCCGAGCGCCGATGCTTCTTTACGTTTACATGTGTGTCCTTTTCATTGCGCGCAGGGGGAGAGCGAGCTTGGGTTGGTTCTTGTTCGTTCTCGTTGCCGGGCTTGCCAGGCGCCTCACGAGCGGCCATATGGGGGCCAATTTTTCGCACAGCAGCATCGTCCCCCTCTCGGCCTGCAGTAGCACCCTTGAATTCCTTGAAATAGGCCCAAGATTCCGTGGTGACCTGTTTCTGGCCGAGGACAGGAGTATCTGAGACTACGGCGGCTCCCGGCACCAGCTCCACGTTCTTCAGAAGAAATGAGACCCCAGCTTTCCTGACACCCTTTCGTGCCTGGATGAACTCGGCGGTGATGAGGCTACCAGGCGCAACACGCGCCACCTGGGCCTTGTTTGCCTGGGACAGCAGGTACACCGTTGCTGCCGCGGCGAACTGGCCGTCGGAAATGATAAACTCAAGCACGCCATCTTGGTCAGGGGATAGCCGCTGCTCCAGCACAGTCACTGTATACGGCAGCGCCGAGGCAAAATAGAAGGGCTCGCTTCGTTTGAGATGGCCTTGTGCCTGCAGCGCGAGAGTGCGCAGAAACGGACGCACGCCCCGCATAGGCGTAGGTGGGAGAGATTGGGAAAAGGGTCAGGTGTAGGCTGTGTGGGTGTGGCACCACACCACGCCCAGGCGGCAGCCGCGAACTAGCGGGACTAAATAATAGACCAGCTGCTGAACGCTCGACATACTTTATGTCGGCGACAAGTTAAGAATTCGCACCATGTTTGCGTTAAATCTTATTACGTACCAATCTGTGCAGGGCAGCACCATTCTATGCCAGCCCGGTGGCCAGGGTAAGCATCGCCAGCGAGAGTACAACGCCTGGATGCTCATAAATAAAAAAGAAAAGCGTGAGGGCTAGTAATAGCAATAGCCTTTTATGACTGTTAGTGGTCCGGGACCCCTAGTAGTCCACGGCTAGCACGTCCACGGCGCCCAGGCCACGGGACTCGTCGGCCACCAGCTCGTCGATGCCTTTGAACTCGCCCGGGTCAATTGTGCCCACGAGCTCCCAGCCGTCTTCCCAGAGCTCCTCCTCGACCTCGACTTTTTCTTTGAGCCGGTCGACGTACTTTTTCGCGTTTTCCGGCTCGTCGCTGATGCGAATACGCATGCGCGCCCGGGCAATGGGAATCAGCTGCTTGTCAACAAGCAGCTTCACGGCATCCAAAGCCTGGGCCTTGGCGGGCTTGCTTGAGTACAGAAAGCCAAGCTCGTTGAGCGTCTTCTCAATGATGGTGGGCGGGTACGGGCGCTTGGTCTTTGGATTGACGCACATGGCGGCGACCTGCTGCAGCACGGAGTTGTGCAGCTCAGTCTGCACCTGCTGGCGCTCCTTGCCGCCGACCTGGAGCTCGCCCTTTTCGAGGATCTCCATGATCACCTTGTCGACGTCGGTCGTCCCAAACGCCGTCTTGAGCTCGCCAGCCGAGGCGATCTCCCCCTTGGACACATTGACAAATACCTGGTGGACCTGTAGCACCTCGTCGAGGTCCTTCTCGACGCCGCGGCGCCAGTCCTGGACCTTGTTTTGGTAGCACACGATTTCGTAGCGCTTCTTGCCCTTGCGGATGCGCACTTGCGACACATTGGTGAGCTTGATGCTTCCAGAGGGCTGTTGAATGACCATGGCGGATCAGAAGCAGACGGGAATGGCAGGGTGAAATTTCCCGCCAAGAAAATGTAGGGCTTGGGAGCCGGCAAGGCTTGGGTGGGGTGGGGTGGTGGACAGCAGGACGAACCCCACACCCTCGGAACAATCACGTAGAAACAGGCCATTCGGGAAACGATTTGGTCGCAAATTGTCTATTTAAAAGTATACATTATATCTGGAAGTGTTCGTATAAGAACCTGCAGGCCAGGGGCACGCAGGCGAGAAGTAGCTTAAGCGAGGCAGGCCGGCCGGCCAAAGTAGGAAACAAACAAACGAAAAGAATTCCAGCCTCCAAATAGCGCCGGCTCACCCGGGTGGGGCCCGGTAGCCGCCTACGGCAGGCGGCGGGTCGGCGAGCCGAACATCTCCTGCCACATGCTCTGGAGATGCTCGAGGCCGGCGCGGCTGTACTGCGGGCGGCCGGCGTCAATGGCCCACGAGCGGGTTGCGTCCACCACGTAGTACAGCGGCGAGCCCAGCAGCAGGAAGGGCAGGAAGGGCATGCGGGTTTTCGAGCCGCCAGCCGCGTGGTTGCGCTCGACAATGCGGCTCGGTACGGCGTCGTCGGGCTGCGGCGTGAGCAGGGCCAGGCGGGTGAGGGCGAGGCTGTGCTGCCACACGGCGGTCGCCAGGCGCCCGTCCGCGACGTACGCGCGGACCAGCCCTGCGCGCAGGGCGTCGACCACGTAGAACACGGGCAGGATCAGCCAGGTCACGTAGCGCACGATGCGCGCGCGCACGTCCGGCGTCAGCTTGTCCCAGGAATTGTCGGCCGCGGCCAGTCCGCGCGACACCAGAGGCGTGACGGCGTAGTTGATGGTGCGGTTGACGAGCTGGTTCACGAGCAGCATGGCGAGGCAGGCAGCTGATGGGAGCCAGCAACGGGGCACCGGCTGTAGTTAGTGGCTGACGCTGTCGGTTGCGCTACGCACCGGCGCCTGGGAGGGTGCGCTGCGCGTGCAGGGCAAATGATGCGCGCGGGCATGGTGGCTAGCTAGAAGCCCTGCACGTCTTGGAAAATGTTAAACTGCCCCCGCGCGCAGTATTTTTCTGACAACCTCCGGTAGTGATCGCCTTCAGCAAAGCAGGGAGCAGGGGGGCGGACCACTTTCGCGGTTCCCACTCAATTTGGAACAGAAATCCCCATGGACTGATGCTCCGTCTCATGTTCAGGGTTGGGCTACGCTAGACTAAGCTAGGCTAAGCTAGGCTCGGTCTGGCCGGCTCGCTCGCTCGGCCAGCGCCAGTCCACATATCTCGATATTCTTAGTTTAGTCTGGATATTTTGATATGTTGCTATTGTTGACCGGCGGGCGCCGCTCAGGTGGACATTCGGGGCGCCGCCCGACGCCCTGGCCTCACTCCTGCTTGTCTTCCCGGGCCTGGAACGTCGCCTTAGTCTCGTCCGTGCCGCCCAGCGCCTTGTACAGCCCGCCGTGCGGGTACTGCCGCCGCTCAAACTGCGGGCCCTCGAAAATGTAGTAGCACCATGCCGAGAAGCCCAAGATCAGGCCAATAAAATACAGATTGTACCGCGTGGCATCCTCGTCGGACTTGCCGCCCAGTCGGTCGGGCGACCACACGTCCAGCATGTCAAACTGGTAGTGCAGCGGCTCGCCGAGGTTGCGCCGGCCCTGCTGGTCGTCCCACTTGACGTCCTGGCGCCGCCGGTTGTAGTTCTCGCGCGGCAGCACGGGGTACGGCCCGATCATGCGCTCGTCGTTCGCGGGCGTGGCCGGCGCCGGCGCCTCGCGAGCAGCGTACGCCCGCCGCGCGCCGCCTAGCGCGCCGCACGCAGCAATCCGCGGCAGAGTCCCGCGCGCCGCCAGGGGCACTATTTGTCTCAGCCCGAGCATTGTCCTGCTTCCTGGAGTGTGAATAGAGAATGCCTGGTTGGTCAGCCAGCGTGGATAGTCCCATCACGGGTCGAGCACGCTGGGCAGGGTGGCTCGCTCTGTCTGCTGCAGGCGGCATGCGCCCAGCTTCCCCCAGTCTTGCCTTGCCCTGCCCTGCTCCGGGCCAGCACAACGCAAGGTACAAGCCACCAACAACCAGCATTTAGTCGCGGCGTAGATAAAAATCGCATCGAATCAGGAGAAAACGATGAACGTTCGAACGTTCGTACGTTCGCTTATAGTCAATTACAAAATAACATCATAGAATAGACCTTGGCCGGTATACCCCTGCCAGCTTAGAAGCGCCCCGGCCCCGCGCGTCGCCGGCCCTTGGGCAACGAGGCGCCCAGCGAAAAGTCTGGGTTGTTTTGCAGGACAAACTCGCTACTTTTCTGCTCGGCCCACGGCGTGGTCGCCGGGTTTGCACGCTGGCTCACGCTCGTGTAGTGGCTGGCTTCCGACCCGGGGCTGTGCGGCGCCCGGTACGCGTACTGCGTCACCGGGGGCTCGTTGTACGCGCCAGGCCCGCTCTGCGGCGGGTTGGCCATGAACCGTTCCAGCGGCGTCTGCTCGTTCTCCGCTAGCTGGGCCAGAGACGGCAGCTCGTTCGCGCTGTTACTCCGGCTGTCGACTGTCATCATCGACACTCGGGGAGGCAGGTTGTCCCGGTACAGTGCGGCAGGATCAAATATGTTGGCTCCGCGAGCATTTGAATGGCCTCCCTGATTATGTGTCGGGGCGTTGCCTGGCTGTTGCTGAGGGCCCGACTGGGGGCCCGACTGGGGGCCGTTTTGAGCATTGGGCATAGCCAGAGGACGAGGACCCGACGGTACCCGCCTCTCTCGCGCGCCACTGGGACCAGAGGGAAGCGCTAGCGGCGCAGTTGCGCCGCCGCGGTCCTGGCCTGGAGCATTGTCCGGCGCCGAGTTTCCTGCCTGCGGGAAGTTTAGTCGTTCAGGGGCAGAGGTACTGTCGTTGTAATTAAATCGGTTGCTCTGGTTGGGGCTCATGGTCAGCCGGCTATAGTTCGGAACTTTTGGCAGGTTTTTGGGCTGCTGGGGGTTCTTTGTTGGTGTGGCAGGCGATGGGCCAGCAGGATCGACATACGACATGACCGCCATTTGTGACTCGCTTGCCCTAAGCTGTCCATGGACCACTTGTGGCGTAGACTGAGGCGTGACGCGCGCCCTCGGTTCTTCGTCGTTGCCATCGCTAGGTGGATTGCGGATTCGAGGAATGGATACTACGTTGGGTCCAAACGAGCTAGTCGACTCAACTCCATCAACATATGTACCTGCAGGCACAGCTGTACGGTCGTCACGCGCATTACGGGATTCGGGATAGCTTCGAGCGTCTGCATAGCCTTGTGCGCTACCAGGAGCATCAGCATTAGTGTGGCCACGGTAATTGCTGTTTGGCCCGCCTTGTTGCTGCCGCCTAGAACCTCCATCGCGGCGCCCACCAGGACCGCCATGGATCGGAGCATTAGGACCATTAGGCGCATTAGGACCGTTAGGACCATTAGGACCATTAGGACCATTAGGACCATTAGGACCATTAGGACCATTAGGACCACCATGTCCACGATATCTCGGGGCGGAGCCATATGCTGCTGCTGCACCTGTTCCAGCGGCCGCAGCACCCGCAGCACCTGCAGTGGCAGCCTGCGATCCTTGGCCACCATAGACGGGGGCAATGCCCTGTGAAGGGGGCCCAACCGGCCCTCCCTGAGGGTTGCCCCTGCCGGCTGGCGAAGCGCCAGCAGGAGAGTCGCCATTGAAGCCCTGGGAGGGTGGTTGGCCGGTGGCCCGGTAGCCATCGCCGTGATGGGGAGGCGTAGCCCCCGGGGCCAATTCGTAGTTTTGATTCGGGCGCGGGGGACGCTCGGGGCGCGTATAGGAGCGCGGTGGCTGGGGCTGCTGCGGCAGCTGGCTCTGCGAGCCCTGGTACTGGTTCTGGCCATATCCGTCCGGGGGGCCTGTGTGGCCCGTGTGCCTTGTGGCCGCAGAGTTGGAGCGGCCCTGCTGCGAGATGAGCTTTTCGTCGTCGCGCTCGGAAATAAGGCCAAAGTGCGACAGAGCAGAGTCGTCGCCGTACTCCTCGTGCGACTTGGCCGGGTCCCTCTGTCGCTTGTCTGACAGGTTGCGCCGAATCAGACACAGCAAGACCGTAGCCAGGGCGTTGAGAACAAGGGCACCGACAAGGAACCAGCCCGAAAAGTCGAGGTGGTTGATGAACATAAGGATTTCGACAAGGAACGCGAGCAAGGACACCAGGAAGCACGGAAGCGACAAGATGAGCAGCGCGAGCAGGTACTTTTTGCCGCTGCACTGGGCAAACAGCGAGAGCACGAACATGATGAACGTGAGGCCGGCGGCCACGACGTGGACAACCAGCAGGCGGCTGAGTGAGTGGCGGACGGACGACGGCAGTTTGAAGTCATCGTCTTTGCCCTGGACTTCGTAGCCAATGCGGATGGACGAGCACTCGCCGGTACTTATCTGGCAATAGCCCCAGACGCCGTACTGGTAGTCGCCGTACGTGCACAGCGCAATCTTGCGCGTGGCCGGCACGGAGACCACGCCGACTATTTGTAGCCCGAAGGCGATAAATAGCACGACGCTGAGCAGAGCAGCGCTTTTGGAGACCATTCGACAGGCTGCGGTAGCGGGGTAAATTCAGCGGAGCAAAGCAAGCTGGCAGGCCGGGGAGGGAAGACTGAGAGAAAGAGAGAGAGAGAGGGGACAACCAACGGAACTTTGGAAAGACAAGCACCAAAAAACGCGGAGAGAGCGGCTCGGTGCAAAACAGAAGCCGCTTGTTCTACTGTGGTGTAGCCAAGTGAGCCCGCGTTTTCAGCACGGTCCACGGAGTGAGCCAGTTATCAACCGCAGGAGTCGCGCACGCGGTTGGGAGGTGGGAAGGGCGCGCGGCGAGGCGATAATGCACCTGCCAGGGGCTGCTGAGCTGGGACTGCCTGCCGCGCTGCACAGCAGGGTGCCTGCTGGGGCGACGTGCCGGGGACCTGCGTGGACCCTCTCTGCGGCTGCACGTCCTCTGCACCAGAATCGCAAGCGCTGCCCAACGCTGCAGTTGCGGCGTCGGGCGGCTCTGGCTTGGCTAGGCGGAGAAAATCAAAGGACCGCGAGCAGCAGCAGCAGCCCAGCCATTCACAGAGGCTGCTGCTCCGATTCCCCGCGAGGCCCCAAGCACGGGGATTCCCCGGGCAACGGGCGTGCGAGATCGCGATGCTAGGATGCCTCGGCCGCCGCAAGCAACGCCCCGGGCCGCCGCAAGCGGCTCGGCTTGCGACATAATCGGTGTGGTCCAAGCCTCGCAGCTGGTGTCTTAGACTGCGGCATATGGCTGGTTGCCGCGGGCTCTGACACCATAAGGCGGCTGGATCCTGCCGCACCCACGCCTTGAGCCACGGTGCCGGGCCCCGCTGCCGCGCAGAGGCCCGATCTGCCCGTGCCCTATATGCCTGCCCCAGCATGGAGCATGGCATGGCAGCGCAGGTCCTGAAACACGGGCGAGTCAGCACTGAGTCAAGGAGCGCGTCTTGCAAGACGCAAAAAGACGCGTTGCCTGACCCCGGCTCCGTGGCCATGCGGCTGAGCTCGTCTTGTCCCAGCCCCAGCCCAGGTATGATGATGGAGCTGGACGCACCGCCAACTACCGCATACCATAGGTACCAGATACCCCGTTCGGGCGCGGCGGCCCCCGCACGCGGCGTGTGGCGCGACCGCCCACACCGAGTCGACTACTTTTGCAAATTGAATATTTTCAGGCGTGAGTTAATCACGCAGGATGATCCTGGCGAGTTGACCGGGCCGCTAGTCGGCAATTAAGGCAGGCACCTTGGTGGGTCCACTGTATCCCTCCTCCCGGCTTACCTCGAGATATGATGTGATGGCTGGGCTGGTTGAGAGAAAGCCAGGCCGGGCAAGCACATCCAAGGCTTGGGCGGAATGTGCACTTTGCCGCATTAGCTTATTTAGCCTCCGACTTTGGCCGGCCCATGAACGCCGCCCTCCAGCTTGGCTTTGAAACAGCATAGCCGAGCCGGCGCCCACTACCTTAGACTACATTACATGACATTTCTGCGACTCGGTCCTGAGACAGAGCACCGCTGCCTCACAGGCGAAAGCTACTGGCACGTTGCCGGCACAACCCTAGCCGGAATTGGACGGACGGCCTGCTTTGCCAAGGTCGGCGGCGGCGTATTTTACGGCCCATGCATCAAAACTATAGACACAGTAGAACAAGTCCTGCTCAGCCAGAGTATTCTCTCCCGTATCTTGCCTCCTTCATGCTATGAGCGAGCTAGCTGGCACAAGAAGCTCATCATCATGAGAAGTTGGCCCTACATCTGCGACCCAACCTCTTACCTCGAATTGTATGCAGGGTGCGCTGCACGATGCGAGTCGCCTAAACAACGGTACAGGCCGAGTGCAGCAAAGTGCCTCTGGAACTGCTGAGAGCCAATCCTGAGCTCTGGGTTGGTCTCGGCCGCACATAGCCATCCCGCCCTGCAATGAGGTTTTGGGGTAAAATAGTAGGCTCTGAAGCCTCTTCGCTGGCAATTGTAGTCTTCGTTTCACCGGGTCGTACATGGCCCTCACCCCAGATGGCGTTAGTGGACGCGTCGTTAACAACGAGAAAGCATCGATTCCGAGCGGCAGTACCGCCCGTGCCACACCTGGGCAGCACACCAAAGGACCGCACGCCTCGGCTGATTTGCAGTCAGATCGCGCTCCAAACGCTAACTTAATTAATCGGTTACAAACGAGCGAAAGCGAGCTGCAGGTCAGCAAATGGCGCGCGTGGGCCCCACCCTGGATTTGATGGGTCAGCTACGGCCTCAGGAGCTGCCAATATATGAGCAGCTCGTGCCAGCACAAGACAATTCCTATAGTGCTGCCGCCTACTCCCACCAAGCGAGCTAAGCGGCCCAGTGGAAAATGGGGTAATCGTTGGGAACAAGGCCGATAATGGATAAGTTCCGGCCGGTATGTATCACATTATGTGCGCCGACGGGGCACCTGCAAGGGCTAGGTTCGCCAAACAGTCGAGGCTTTGGCAGCGAAAATGCTCGCAGGTGCATGCTGGAATGCCGAGGACAAAAGTCTTTTAGACGCGGTCTCACTCTGGCTTGTTTCGACTCGTAGCGGCCAGTGTACAGGGGGGTGGGGGTACAAATACCGGGGGAGTCTATTTTTGGTCCCACTCTTTGCGCATTCCGGAATGCAGGCCCGTGTTTTCCCCAAAGGATCCTCATTACGGAGGACCGATATTCGCTAGTGGCTACATAGCTCGCTTCTCCTCATTTTGGCCCCCAACGTGGCTGCTCAGGCTCGAGCCATCAATATTGACCCCTGCGGAAAACATGCATGGGGCTGCACGGTTGCCCCATACAGCTGAGCCAAGCACAGAGTAAGCCTGCGCGGTTTAGGGTTAACCCGCATTTAGGCACTCGAAGTCCTCTTGGGGCCAGACATGAAGCGAGACCGCGCCGCATTCGCGTCCGCCGTCTTAAACAGCCGTTAGCTAGCCATTGAACACACGAATAAAAGCCGTGAATGATGAAAGGAAACTCGCCGGTGGTGTACATCCGAGTCGCGAGGGCAGTTCGATCTTCATGATCCCAGCGCTGCCCGCAAACCCAGCTGGCCCCTTTGGTATGGAGCTGGTCCAGGTGCCTGCAGCTATGCATGGCAAGGCATGATAGACCTGCAGGCTCCGAAAGAGAGAACGGCAACCTGCATAGCTCGCGGCCCCAGACTATTAAAGCCTGGGCATGGCCCTGAGTCTTTTTTTTTTTTTTTTTGGTAGGCTAGCTGATCTCTGTGAGTGGTAGTTTTCTGTTTTGTTTTGTTGCTGCTTCTAGAGCACTTCACCCATCACCTCAGCGCCTCCTATTCTTCTCATCTCCAAGCCTCCTTTTGAGCTCGACTCGGTTTTAATTCTTTTCCCTTTTTCGACTAATGTCTAATTCTGCTGTTATTTTTGCTGCCGCCGTGGCCACCGTCCTGGCCGGCAACGGCGTGCTAGAGCTGCCCGTACGCGGCGTCCAGTCGCACACTGCGCTGATCAACATTCTACCTCTGGCTCCTCTGGCTCGCTACAGCGACATTTTTGAGCCGGGCCATCTGTTCCAGCGGGCCGACCCTGGTGTGCACCCTGCTACGCTGCACAGCTCCTTCTACCAGTACCAAGCCGACATTTACCTGGGGTCGAACAATCAGCACGTTACGGCTGCCGTCGATACAGGCAGTGCTGATCTATGGGTCATGGGTGCGAACAACCCGTTCTGTGCCAAGAACCAGGGAGATCTCAATAAGGGATGGCCTGATTGCTCGCAGCCCATCACCTTTGATCCTTCCAAGTCTACCACGTTTCAAAACACTTCGGATCCCTTCTCGATTCAATACGCAGACTACACATACGCCAAAGGCAACTGGTTCCGTGACTCTGTTGGTGTGGCCGGCGTAACGCTCACCAACTCGTATACTGCCCTTGCGGCAGAGGCGAACTCGTCAAGCAATGTGTGGGGTATAGGCTACACCCTTCTCGAGTCCACTGTGTCCGTCAGTAATGGACAGGCTCATGGCGAATACGACAACGTTCCGTCGCTTCTCCAGAAACAGGGATTCATCTCGAAGATCGCCTACTCCCTCTGGCTTAATGATCCCAAAGCGCCTGAAGGTAACCTGCTGTTCGGCGGTGTTGATCATGCCAAGTACGACGGGCAGCTGACACTCTTGCCTGTCGTTAACACAAGTCCCCAGCAGCTTTCGCGCCCTCATGTTTTGGCCGTGCGTCTTGATGGCCTTGGTGTTTCAGGTGGCAATCTTGACGGTGACTGTGATTTGGCTGACGCTGCTTTCCCGACACTGCTTGACTCTGGCACATCATTTATCTACCTGCCCAACGATATGGCGCAGAATATTGCCAATACTTTGGGCTATCATTGGAATGCTACTACGTCTTATTACGAAGGTGTCTGTTCTCCGGAGAATGCACCTGAAAAGTACTGGTTCAACTTTGGCGGTACCAAGATCTACATTCCGCTATCCTCTTTCATCCTCCAGTACGAAGACAACAACCCCAACCGGTGTGTATCGCTGGTGCTGCCCACCGGTGGCCTTGCCATTCTTGGTGATGTGTTCCTCCGCTGGGTCTACGCGGTGTTTGATCTCGAGAATAACCAGATTGCCCTGGCTCCTTCCAAGTTCGATGTGAAGGATACCAACATCGAGCAGATCACGGGCCAGATCCCTAAAGCTAGCTCAGCTGCTTCGTACAACTCTGACTGGAATCGCGACTACACTACGCATGCCTATTCTGCTTGCCCTACAAAGGCCGTTTCTTCGTCGGCCAACTCTTCTGCCAGCGTTGCGACCTCAAGCCCTACTTCGAGCGCTCCTGCTTCCAGCAGCGCCGCTTCTTCTTTGTCTGCAAACAGTTCCTCTCCTTCTCTTGCGCCGTCGAGCCTGGGCTTCAATTCTTCCACTGCAAACCCCGCTATCACGAGCAACATTCCTACCAGCGCCCCAGCTACCTCTGTTGGAAGTGGCGCTGCTCCTGGTAGCGAGATCGGTACTGAGAGCGGTGCGTCGGGACCATATGTCTCTAATATTGTGAACACCAATGGCCCTGAGACGACCATCACTGAGGTTGTCACTGCCCTGACGACATACTGCCCCACGCCAACCACGTTTTCTGTCAATGGTAGGACCTTCACAGTGACGGGAGCCACCACACTTACCATTACGGACTGCCCATGCACTGTGACTCGGACTAGCGGCGGCGTGCCTCCTCCTGCACCTCACGCGCCGACAGATTTCGGATCTCTACCTGCCGCCGCTCCCAGCGCTGGTGGCGCTGGTGCTCCTGGTGGTGGCTCGGAGCCTGCTGGCACTGGTAAGCCTGGATCTCCTGGCGGTTCGGGCGCTCCTGCCGGCTCTAAGGCTCCGGGTGCCTCTGCAGGCACGGGAAAGCCTGCTGGTCCTGGTGCTCCTGCTGGTTCTGCTGGTCCAAGTGCTGGTTCTGGCAGCGCTGGCCCTGCTGGCTCTGGCGCTCCTGCACCTGCTGGTTCGAATGAGCCCGCACCTGCTGGCTCCGGTGCTGGTCCCGCAGGCTCCGGGGCCCCTGGCCCTGCAGGCTCTGGCGGACCCGCTCCTGCTGGCTCTGGTGCGCCCGCCGGCTCCGGTCCCGGTGCTGCTCCTGCTAGCTCCGGCGGTGCTGGTCCTGCTGGCTCCGGCAAGCCCGCCGGATCTGGTGCTCCTGAACCTAGTGGCTCGGAGCCTGCTGGTACTCACGCCCCTGCTCCGTCTCAGGCTAACGGCGCTTCTCAGCTGGCCGGGTCGTGGCTAGCGGCGGCCGCAGCCGCTCTGCTGCTGGCGTAAAACGCTCAGTTGACATTGTTGTAATCCAACATCTTAATACCCCGCCCCCATTGACTTAAGCAGCACAGTGCTGTGGGCCAAATCTAATCAATTTACTTAATCGATATAAAGCGCCTCATCAAAGCTGGGCCAAGTTTTGCCTCGGCATTTGTATCCCCCTGCCGCAATACGGTAACATGTACCTGGGCCGGGCCGGGCTGGACCTGCCGCGACAGTCTCCCGGCCCGGGAGATCGGCCCTGCCTCGGCTAGCCTACCTTACCTCATGCACCACCCTTACTTGGACGAGCAGCTGGCCAGCGGCAAGTACGTGCTTTTGGAGCCGTACGAACCCGTCGAGAAGGGCCCAAACTTCACGGCGGGGCTGCTGATGACGACCCCCGGCGCGATTTCCCCCACTCCGCCCGCCCTGCTCTCAACGACAGCCGCGATCGAGGAATCCGGGGTCAGCGAGCTGCAGGCAGTGTACTTTTTGGGCGACCGGCTGTCGGGCCACAAAGGTATTGTGCACGGCGGACTGTTGGCGACGCTGCTTGACGAGGCGCTCTGCCGCTGCGGTTTTGCTCTGCTGCCCCACCATGTCGGCGTGACCGCTAGCATCAACATCGACTACAAGGCGCCTACGCCGACCAACTCGTACATGCTGCTGCGCGCTCGCACCACCAAAGTTGACGGCCGCAAAGTGTGGGTTGAGGGCGAGACTTATGTATTGCCGCCGCCCGAGGAGTGGGACGCTGCCTCGGCCAAGCTCGAGCCCACGATGCGGGCATCGCTGTTAGCCATTGAGCCCAAGTGGTGGGAGCGCCTTGCCGGTGGCGCGGCCACGCGCCTCCATGAGGAGCACAAACAGAAGAGTACCGAACTGGCTGCCAAAGGCAACGTTCCGACTGCCGTTTCGGACGACGCCACTGCCGTCGAGTCGGCTCCGACAGCCCAGCCTGCCGCCACATGAGGAAGCCTGGCAGCTTCCCTGGGGCGGTCTACTGGCCAGCGATATATAGAGCTCTAGAATATGCATCTCAAGTCAAAGAGGCTCACCGGCTTGAAGTTTGTTTCTGGCTTGTTTAAACTTTTGTCTTCCTTGTCCGATCTGTCGGGTCAGGCACGCATCTGCCCGCATACACCCGATGATCACCAGATCGTCACTCCCAGGTGTACGGGCTGCTTGCGAGTTAATTTTTATTATGTGTTTCTTCTTCTCTCAATTAATCTACAGATTGGCCCGCCCTACTAGCTGGGTGGCCATGGATAAATATGTAGCCGGCACCCTAAGGCGCATCAATGCTCGTTTGCCGTGTACCCGGGTCAAGTACCCGCTTGGCCCGTACCTTGTTTATGATAGTAGAAGCTCTTTTGCTCGAACGCGCGGTCGGGGCGTGTCACAGCGCCTGTGTCCCAGTCCGGAAGCGATACGCCCGATTTAACCACCACAGGCACCTTCAGCGTTGCTCGATGGGGATTAACGCGGCCAGGCGTGTGCGTGTATCGGACCTTGGCAACGATTTCATAGCGCCGCCGAAGCAGGATGGCCTGGAATGATGGCGGCAAATAGGACGGCAATTCCACGTCCAGGCCGCCCAACGCATCGGAAACCAAATGTTGATCTTTGGGCCCACTCGAGCTAAATCGCAAATCCAGTTTGTCAAGCCGCAGCAGCTGCACGCGCTGCTCGACCTCTTTTCGGAGATTGCGAGATTTTACCGAAGTGATGGCGTGCACCTCAACATCTACACCCGTGATAATGGTCGTGCCTTTGCTGTCCCACAAAACCGTGAGCTTGAGGGCGAAGGGCGCCTGCGGCGTGACCGCCGTAGGGCCCTCGAGCCGGAGCTGTAGCGGGGACGTGCACAGCTTGAGCTTGTCGGCCGCAGGCTTCGGCCGCAGCTTGGACCATAGCCGCAGCGGGTCGAGCGCCGAGAGAATTGTGCCGCCGTCCGTCACAGCCACCGTGGGCCGCCCGATCTCGCTGTCGCTGGCCACATCGCCGGGGAGGAAGGCGAAAAACTCGTAGGCGGCCTGCGAGCCACCCGAAAACAGCCCGGGCCCACCCTTGGACGCCTTGGCCTTGACAAAATACTGGACCATCACATCACTCGACATATCCGATACGGAGGGCGGCAGCACGGACAGCTGCCGCCGCTGCGCACCCACGTCGCCGGTGGGCATTGCGTACAGCGGCAGAACAAACTCAAAGGGGAACTCGTGCCGGCCAACCGAGATACTGTACGCCACGTCATCGCCGTGGCCCATTTCCTGCGGCGGGAACACCACCCGCTGCTCGTCAAGAACGTACTGGCTTTCGTACTCGCTCTCCGTGTACACCTGACCCTTGTCGACGGTCTCGCTGAGGTAGGTCGAGCAGACGCCGCACAGGCGAACGGCAATTGCGCTCAACGCACTGGCCTTGTTGACCGTGTAGATGACTCGGCCCCGCACCGTGTCGCCGGACGTGTACCAGCCAGACCGCCCATGGTGGTCCAGCTCCAGCTTCAGTGACATGTGCCGTAGTCAGCTGTCAGTGAGGCGGGGCCGGGCATAATGGTGATCGCGCGCGCGGTCTGGGGTGCATTTGCCCAGAAGCTCGTGCAGTAAGCCCGCAGGGCTTGGGGCTGGCCTGCGTGCCACTTTACGGCGGAAGGGACGGGAGAAAAATTTGAGATTTCTGCGATAAAGAAAATTTGCGATAAAGAAAAAGTATTCCACCTAACATTGGTTCATATAACTCTAAATATTTTTGCCTCTCTCTTGGAGCTACTTTACAACGTCATCCTATAGTACGGCCGCGCGCGTAAACGTGCGCCGTAAACGTGCGCCCGCGGCTGCCGACTCGCGCCGCTGCCCAGCCTGGCTGTGAAACTGGAGATATGGTGGCTCTACGCAAACCAGGCCGGTTTGCGGCCGCTTGCGATGCGTCAAACGGCTAGTCCCCGTGTGCCGTCACATATTTCAAGCCGCTCTCGCCAACAGGGCGTGACTGACTGACTGACTACGCATGGTCAAAAGCCCTTTGCGGCGAGCATGTCCATAGCGTGTAGATACATGGCGGCCGCTTTGTAGTTTTGATTGCGCAGATGCAACGGCTTGAATCTGGTCATGTTAATGACGTCGAGGTGGTCGCAGTTTTCTAGCGTGCCCTGGTACTGCCCCCACACGGCCGATTCAACGCTGACCAGCCCATCGTTATCTCCCTCCCGCTTCTTGAGGATGCCCCAAGGGATCCGCAAAGCACTCTGCCATGATGCTGCAAAACGGGCCCCGTAGCTGTAGTAGTCGACGTCCTCGCGGTCGGTCACTTCGGGATTGAATTGCTCAGCCATGTACTTGCGGCTGAGCTGGGCAAACGCACCGAATTTAGCCGGCAGCCGGGCGCTCAGTAGGAGATACTGATCGGCTAGATACGTGCCTCTGTGCGGTGTGGCCACCGTGGTGAGCGAAGCAACGTCAAAATCTTGGGGACGGATCTTCGAAATCAGGTACCGCCCGTCCAGACCACCCATGGAGTGGCCCACCAGGTTCACCTTACCTACATTAAAGCCGGCACTGGCAATTTGCTCATGCAGGCTGCGTGCCCGCCCTTCCACTGTCGCCACTGGAGGCACATGCGGGGTCAGAACTTTGGCTCCGTATGACTCCAACTCTTCTTTGATCCCACCCCAGTACGTGTACTTGACCTTGTCGCCGAAAAGGGTCAGGTCGTCAAAGCCAAGCAGACCATGGCACAGCACTATGGGATACTTTGTCGCCCGGTATGACTTGCGCAAATGCTTGAACTCATCGAGAAAGATTTTGCGCATGTATGCATTACGAGGCCAGGGTTACTGGCGTCGTCGTCTGCACTACACACTTTGTCACGCGAGGGATGCTGATGACGAGATCCACGCAGGTGCTGGGCCATATGGGCACTCTCGTAGCAGAACGCGTTCCATTCCGGGCACAAATCAAAAATAGAAATTAAATTATGCTATTATATGCGAACATACGGTCCATAAAATCCGGGCCAAAGCTAGCGAGCCAAGCATAGCCTAGCGCTGCTGCTCCTTCAGCTTCTCAATCTTCCGCCGCTTCTTGCGAAGCGCCTCATCGCGCGCTTCTTTTTTGTTGTTGCCGTACTGCATACGCTCATACAGCTTGCGCTGTTTGCCCGTCATCATCAACTTCCGCAGCTCTTTTTCCTCGTTCTCGGGTGCAAACTTGGGCTTGCGCTTCTTGGTAGGTCCAGCCGGTGCTTCTGAGAAAGCTACACCGGCCGCCTCAAGCTGCAGTTCCTTTTGTGCCTGTTCGCTCTCATCATCCTCATCCGAATCTTCGGCATTGGCGTCACCGTTCGCGTCGGCGGCGCCAGCAACAACTTCATCTTCCTCTTCGTCCTCATCATCCGAATCCACGGCTTCGTCCCCACGAACTGCTTCAATGCTAGGGTTGTAATTACCGCGGTCGCCCCACGGACTCAGGTGAGGAGGCAGTGGCTCGCCAGGGGCATAGATTCCCACAGGCAAGAGCTTACCTTGATTAATAGAATCGAACACCCATTGCGGCTGAATGTACACCCGACCAGGGACTCTAGAGGCAAGGGCTGGACGGTCCGAAATCTGGTGCGTGACAGCCTGCAACTTAGCAGCCTTTTGCGCCTCAGCAGCCTCAAAATCAACTTCTTCGCTCTCATTATCGATCAGTTCGTCAAGGCTGCTCTCGGAGATGACCTTGCCTCCGCTGGCAAGAATCAAAAATTCCACAATGTCCAAGGGAACCTCACGACCAATGAAGAAAGTCAGCTTGCTAAACAGAGAGTCTGTGCTCTTATCAACAGGCTGAGCCAGGTCGTCTCCACCCTCGCCGTCAGCAGTAAACTCGTCCAAGCTGTCCGCTGACTCCTCCAAGTCCTCGTCATCTTCTTCCTCGTCTGCATCATCCGCAGCGCGGGCCCTTTCCACAGAAATCTCAACGTTTTGTGTCTTACCAGTCCCGGTCACTTGAACTTCGGGGAGGCTCTGCGCAGGCCTTTGCGAGTCCAAGATATACGCCCCGATGCCGCCAACACCTTTGGCGCGAACTGGATTGATTGGAGGAGGATAGACTAGGCCGCTCTCGGTATAAAGGCGGAAAAGGACAAAATGCAGCACGGTTGTGTAAAATTCTAGGAACGTCAGCATGATCTTGAAGTCAATGTCTGAAGGTAGGTTCTGGGGAAACTTGAACGGCACGAGCCAGCGCACATCTTGACCCCTGACACTTGCCTGGTAATAAACGCCTTTGATGGAAACAAAAACCTTGCGTAGAAGCTTTTCCCGCGCGATATACGCCATCCACTCATTCGTGAGACGCTCGGCATCCTGAGTGACCCGGTAGGAAATCTTATCCGTCGCAGGCATGGCGGCAAAGAGAAACAGCGTGCTAAGGGCGTCGTCTAAATCACCCAGCGCATCAATGAACGTAGGATAACGTTCCTTAATGATATGATCAAGGGTATATCGCGGCCTATTAGCGTCGATTCGGCGTGCATCGCTCGTGTCTCCTCTGCCTAAGGCCCGGGAGAGCTTCTTAGCGAACACTTTATGGTCGCGAAACTTCTGCAGCAGCGGCTCATGCAGCAAATACTGAATATCCTTGCGATTGTATGCGGTAACAGGCCGGGTTGAGCCCTTTGTGAGCTTCGATTTGGATTTTCCGGTGATTTCTCTCGGATATACACCTTTCAGAATGCACAGCCGGCGAAAATCCGCAAGCGTAACCTGCAAATGGCGCACTGCCTGAGTTCGAGTAATATAGTCCGTTTTAGGGGCCTTCTTAGTATTGGTCTTCATATTGAGGCTCTTCTACGGGTTGTCAAGCACTCAATACTGAAGATTTTGCCCAAACCAAAGCTTCTGGGATGCGGGTAAGTGTGGGAGAGGGTTTAACCGCTTACCCAATTTTTTTTTTTTCAGCTAACCCATCGCTACAGATCAATGTTGGAGGTGACCACCTGGAGTGGGATACAAGGTTAGGGCTATTGTGCCATGCCTAGCATATGGAGCAGGTTAAGTACCTGTACAGCTATGCAGGTATCACGCTTGTACTCACCGCAGAAAGTGTCACGGTTTTGTATACATGGCAGATATGGCATTTTATACCATTGTGGCAAATCACGTCAGTCAATCAATGGCTATAGGGGCACACCTCGACTCTGTACAAATCTACCCGACAACTTACGAGTCTCTTCTATCTGTCTAACTGCCCCCTGGATTAAGAGAAACCATCACGTGTACAATCAGGCCAAACGTGTGAAATTTATTCACGTGATAAATAAGTACATGAAGCAGCCTAGTGCCACCAACAGTCAAGCGCTGGCTACGTCCCCGATATCTGTACGGGCTCAATAAAATCTTGCGCACGGAAAAGGGACACAACCGAACCTTTGAATGCCCAAGAGTAGGTCTTTCCTGCTGCCTGCCCTTCAATTGACTTGCCACCATGAGTAAACGCTATCGATGACACTTCATCGTCAGACGGTGCCAATAAGGTCATAAAATGCCCGGTTGTGAATTCGAGTGCACTAGCAAATCCACCATCAACGGGGGCAACCACCACAAGTCGTTGCCTTTCTTTGTTAAATATCAGCTTATCAGGATACAATCGCCGCAGCCTGGTCAAAATGTCGCGAGCGACCCGATTGCCCACCTGACTCTTATCCAGTGCCAGGACCAAAAGCCTGATAGAGTCGATAAATGATGCATCAAACGGTGTAATTAGTTTAGCGTCAAATGCCATGCCCAATAATCCCAGACAAATAGGTATCTTGCTAGGCTGTGCGGAGCTCTCATCTTGTAGCTCCGCGATGAAGGACACCCCATTTGTACCGACGCGGCTTTCAACGTACCTGCGAACAGGTTCTTTAAGAGCAGACATCTCTTCAAGGGCACTGAATGGGATTGAAAGCAATGACGGATGGAGTTTTAGCACCTTCAAGGCTGCAAGCTTTTCAGGTAAGCTGCCGCTAGCAAACAGTTCCTCGAGTCTAGCCTGGAGCCACTTGCCAACATCTATGTCGGGGTACGCAGCTCCAAGCACTTCGACCGCTCTTATGCCACCTGATTGCATCAAGTCTGTAACCCGCCGGGAATCCCAGACACTTTGGAGTACTTTTCTGGCACCAGCATAAGCGCGGGATTCCTTGTGCTCTGCGGCCATAATCAAAAAGTCTTCAATGCCACTAGGGTCATTGGTCGCCTGCAAAACTGCGATTAGGTCGCTAGGGTTGCCTCCGTCACCAGCAATAATCGCAGCCAACACTGGACTTGTTGCTCCGCATTCTCCTGTATCATGTAAATTGAACAGAGCCACACTCGACCCACCAGCCAGCGGTGTTGAGAACCCAATATCGTGTTCATCTGAGATTAGAGACTCGCTGAGATTTGCAAAGGCAAAAGCACGCGAGCTACGAAAAGACGTTCTTTGATATGGCTCCTGTATGCTTGCCAATCTGGTGGATTTATCCAAAGTCTCCAGGTTCCAGGAAGCAAATGTCCCATCATACAAAGTGGCCGTAAGAACATTATGTGTGACATTTACGTCTGTAACGTTCTTGCCAAAAGGTACAATTTGCTTTTCGCCATTAGGCCTCAAAACCGCCGCAGCATCTAGAGACCAGACAATAACCAGGTCTTGCTGCCACTTGATTTCATTTACGGGTTGTGCCAGCAAGTGATGGATGGCTGGGCTTCCTCCACGGCCATCTTTGATTTCAAGGCAGCCATTACCAAGACCGAGGTAGACAGTAGAGCCTCTGATAGCGAGAGCGGTAATTTCCGTATCCACAGCCAAGGAACTCTCGAATTTGACTTTTGATCCCTCTATTTTGATCTCACCGAGCTCCGTTCCATGCGCTAGCCAGGGGCCACTTGGAGAAATGATCCAATCCGAGTTTATGACCGGTCCAAGGTTCTGAGACGGTGTCCATTCCGTCAGGGCGGAATCCCGAGGAAGCTCAAAAAGTGTAAGATCATCCACAAGAGCAACTGGCCGATTCTCGAGGTAGATAAGATCGACAATCATTTGATGTGCCCAGCCAGGTTCCAGTACGCGCATATTGTTCTTTTCTACAATCACCACGCGGCCGCCATCACACAAGAGAGCCACGGAAGTCGATAGGTCGGAAGTCACACATCTATAAAAGGGACTTGGCGCTGCCGCAGTGAACTCAGGCTGCACTATGGGCGGTGGGCCGGCGACAACTTCACACAGGGTCCACGAGTTCCGCTGAACGGCGAGCCATGAGCCATTTCCCACGGGCACGGCATCTATTAGCGTGTCCACCTGGTCAACGGTATTGCCATCCAGGTCGCTGGCCCTGCGGCCGGGGTCTGTCTGCAGAGGCAGCTGCAAGTGGTTGAGAGTTGGTGCAGCGACGGGGCCAGGGCTGGCAGTCGGATCGTCGCCCGCGGTGTCGAGCTGGAGTTGGACAAGCTCACCAGACGACAAAACTGCCACAATTCCAGCAGATCTGCACACTCGCACCGGCTGGGCCTGGAGCCCCAGTTGCTTCTCGATGTCCAGCGATGTCCGGTTGAGCAGTAGCACGCGAGCTCCCACGCCCCAAACGTGCAAGGTGGTTTCGTCTACAAACATCCCGGCAGCGGGGCCCGGCAGCAGGACGCTGGCGGTGACCAGCCCTGTAGGCAACGAGTAGTGTGCGAGCAGGCCGCTCTGGAAGCCGACATACAGCGACGCCTCGACGGCCACCAGCAGGCTTATGTCCTGGCCCGGATTGAGCACGGTGCAGACACGGTCACCCGAAGTAAACACCGAAAACGAACCATCTATGTGACCGACCACTGTTCCAAGCAGCCACGCGGCCACCAGCTTTGGCGCTGGCAGGCCCGCTGCCGTGAGGGCCACGACCGAGTCCATGTGGAGAGGTGGGTGCTGCGCGGCCGAGCCGAGGTGAGCTAAGCGAAGCAGGCAGCTCAGGGTGTGCATCGGCCCAAGCAGGGCTTATCGATTGGCATTGTTGACATCGCGTGGGCAGCAACCCGACGCACGACCAGCTGTTTTGTCGCCCGCAATGCTGCGCGAAGACTCATTGGCGCGCCCGCTGCTGAGCGCCGTCGTGGCGTTCTTTGCCATCAGCTACTACGTCACCGGGGGCTTCCTCTGGGGCTACGAAACGCACTGGACGCAGCCGCGCTATCTCCAGCACCGGCTCGCCAGTGCGGTCTCGGGCCCGCTCACATTCACGGAGGACAGCCTGCGCAGGTTCGACGGCTCGGACCCCAAGCTTCCCATCTACTTGGCCGTCGACGGCATGGTGTTCGACGTGTCGGCCAAGCCTGAGGCGTATGCCAACTACGGGTCGTACGGATTTTTCAGCGGGCGCGACGGAGCCCGCGCATTCGGAACGGGATGCTTTGAGACAGACGTCACACACGATCTCCGGGGGCTCGACGATAAAACCCTTGCAGCGATCGCGGGCTGGCAGCAATTCTTCGCAAACCACCCCAAGTACTGGCATGTAGGCTACGTGGAGCATCCGCCGCTCACGGGCAGTCCACCGCCGCCGTGCGATGGCGCCAAAAGACCCCATTGAGCGGCATGACTCTGTGAGCATGTACTACTTGGCACTTTGCTGAGTTCTGTTGGCTAATAGGCCGGGTGCGCGGCCAGCGGAGTGACATTCCCTGGCAAAGGAGGCTACGAAGAGCTGGAGCGTAACACTGCGCAAACTTGAGTGGCGGCGTTGTGCTACCATTATTGTGACCAGCTTTCCTCGTGCACCATCCAACTCCAATATACTTTATAGCCGCCTGTGCAGCCTTCTTAGCCCCGGCGGGCCCACTCCAAGCAAGCAGAGCATGATCTCGGGCATACAGGCACTGCCAGTGTCGCATGTGAACCATTATTATGGTGTTCTGGTAGCTGGCATCCATCTTTGCATACATATTTGTAAATCTGCCCGTATATTGGAATATTTCGCCTAGCGGTTAGTTCAGGAGCAGTTCGCAGGCAAACCGAAAGCGCCCAATAGCTAATATATTAAAATTACCCGAATTTGCTCGGTAATGGCAGTTTGTCCGAGTGGTTAAGGAGCTTCCCTGCTAAGGAAGTGGGTTTTGCCCGCGCAGGTTCGAATCCTGCAGCTGTCGTTTGTATTTTTGGGCACTTCTCATTCACCGCCACCCATATCCTTCATTTGACATTATAATGAACGAATCGGTCTTCAAGTTGTTTTTCTTATTCTTTTCCAAAAATCGCTGCAACTCATTTTAGAGCTGAGACTTAAGTGGTTAAAATACACTTTCAACTACATTAGTTTTCATATATATCAAGCGACGCTTACAGCAGGAGCATGGCAACAGCGGCGAGCAGACCGCCACCAACAGCGTTGACGGGGGCAGCGTTGGAGCCACCGCCAGACTTCGAGCCAGAGGCAGCACCAGAGCCAGAAGCAGCGGCGCCAGAGCCAGAAGCACCAGCGCCGGAGCCAGAAGCCTTGGCGGCAGAGCCTGAGGCACCGCCAGAGCCAGCAGCAGAGCCAGAAGCACCACCAGAGGTGGCCCTCGCGGAGCCGGAGGCAGCACCAGAGCCGGCAGCAGAACCAGAAGCGGCACCAGAGCCCGAAGCAGCGGCGGAGCCAGACTCAGCAGCAGAGCCCGAGGCAGCACCAGAGCCAGAGGCAGCGGCGGAGCCAGAAGCAGCAGCAGAGCCAGACTCAGCAGCGGAGCCAGAAGCAGCAGCAGAGCCAGACTCAGCGGCAGAGCCAGAGGCAGCGGCGGAGCCAGACTCAGCAGCAGAGCCAGAAGCAGCAGCAGAGCCAGACTCAGCGGCAGAGCCAGAGGCACCGGCGGCCGAAGCGGCGCCCGAGGCGGCGCCAGTGGCAGCGGACTGGATGGCCGAGCCGGCGGCAGTGGCAGCAGAGCCAGCGGCGCCAGCGGCGGAGCCGGCCTCCTGGGCGCTAACAGCGGCCAGCACGGAGAAAGCAGCGATCTGAACGGCGGTGAACTTCATTTCTTTGTGTGTTGATCGGGGATGGAAATCATCGCAAGCCGCGGGCTCCCCTATTTATACTTGATTGCGGAAGCAGGGCTGTGTTTGCCGCCTTGCGACAAGGCTTGACTAGATTCAGACAAGCGCGGCACAGCAACCCTACATCTTGCAGCTGGGGCAGGGTTGCCTGCATGAATTTGACCATTGCCCAACATGGAACATGTCCCAAGGGGACGGGGGCAGGTCGGGTGCTTGCCCCTTGCTGGCCGCGCGACGATGTGCAATTCGCTGGCCAGCCGCGGGCTGAAATTATAGCACCGGCCCCATCCAGGAGCCTCTCTCACCCCTGATTTCGGCCCTGATACTTGCCGAGGACCAGGCTTCATCCTCGCAGCCCGCGCGTCCGGCAGCGCAATTTGATCTCTTCCCAGCCCAGCCAGCATATGCTGAGCCACCCCACATGAACAGGGTCAGATCCCAAGCAATTGCTACACGGGGTTGCGTCACTTTGCGTCACCCCGAAGAATGAACGCAAACGGGTGTGGTAAGCGCGAGATGCCTGCTATACCGGAAAAACTACTTGTCGCGATGCAACAGTCTTCTCGCTTGTGGGCGTGTCCCACGCGAAGGACAAGCCCTGCGTTGCTGTCTGGTGAGCTTGCTGCGTAAACCCCGCATGCTTGCCGTCGCTGGCTTGCCGGCTGCCCTTACCCGACAACAACGCTGGTGCCTGCTGCTCTCCCTTGTGGCACTGCCATACGAGGGAAGGGAGGGAGAGGTTGGGTGACTCCTGCCTCCCGCAACCTGCAGCGTTCATTAACCTGTTTGGGTACTCGCACAGATACTCAATCCCGAGCAACTGCCGGCTGGCACGGATTCGCTATCCCGTGCAATTACCCCACCGGCTCCCGAGGTGGCGTGCACGACAGAAAATATGTTTTGGGCGGCGAGCCGTATTGACTTCCATGCGCTGCCAGCCCGCCTTGACCGTTTGGCGGTCATTGCTAAGTCCCGTGAAATTTCACGGTCGATCATGGTGTGATTGCCGCACCTTAGTTCCCGACGCATGGGATCTGCAGGGTTTCCCAATCTGGTTTTGCGATGCACTTGCGCGACCTGCATGACCTTACCTCGAGAGATGATTGCTGGGGGTGGGACGACCCCTTAGGTGCGTTTGCTGTCCTGGCGCACGCGTCCGGTCGATCAAAATTTACACCAAACGCGATTTTCGAATTTTATTTCTCCGTATGAAAAAATGTAGTGTTCCAGACGCTTGCAGCTACCCGCTTCTTGCACTTTACTCCTAACGCTGCCTTGGAGTCCTTCGGGGCAACCGCCTGGATTCTCGATGCAAGGTACCATGTGATGCATGGCCCACATGCACGATTGACATTTTCCAGGCCAAGCCTGAGCCAAAGTCAAGGCAGGTGGTCCCAGCCGCAAGGGTCCGGGTACTCCTGACGGCACCTGGAGGGCGCCTAGCAAGGTTTTCAGCGGGTACGACGCCAGTATTCACTTAATTTCTTCATCACACTGTATTACCAGCGCCTAGCATATGCTCGTAGAAGCAAAAGCACGCACCCACGAGCACTAGCCCTCCAAAACCCCAGCCCTGCTCTGCTCGGGTCCCGCACATGCTGGCCATGACATGCTCGCAAAGCAGCTAGGGGATGTGGGCCCAGCCGGTGGCAGGGCCGAGACAAGTAAAACCTCGACAACATCCTCCTGCTTCCACTGAAGGTCAACGGTCTGGTATAGGTTGTAAAGCGAGCTTGCCTAATTACGCTAACGGTGGCCTAACCGATCTCTTGATTTCATTCGTCCGCACGCACCAGAATTGTTGTTTTTCGCGTTCCTGTCCGGCACCGTTACCCCTGCAGGCTGTGCCAGACCAACCTTGTACCCCACATATTAGTCACGAGGGTACGCGCCAATCCAACAGAGTGTGGGCTAGCAGGGAGGCTCAGCGTTGCTGGGGACGACCCTGGACCAGAATGCGGTGCGCGATTCTAGCTACTGGGTTAGCGACATCTGCACTGGGCTGTGCCCGTTTCGGATATCCGTTTGCAGATTCCAGTGGGTTCCTGCGTGAAATACCATCACCCCTGCAGGGATGACGGCGGTTTGATCTAAATTACTTCGAGGGGAGCGGCGGTCAATGGACGGCGGACGGGGCTTGGTTCATGAGATATGCCTAATGCTTTTCTAGCTCTCTATGGCCGTGCAAATGTGGTACTTAGACTCCGAAAGACATATTACAGCTGGTTCGTTTATTGTTTCGAGAATTCAGATATGCGATGGCTCAGTATCCCTCTAACAGCATTTGGCAGCACAGTCCAGTGGGCGGCCCAGAAGTTGAAATGGCCAATCGCCAATCGGACTACCCTTTTTTGAGCCTGGAGATTCAAGTAGTTTGGGGCTCCGCGGTCCTGTGGTTGGCAGCCCAGCCGGCGCTGAGCCCACCCGCGCTGCCAATGAGCTCATTGATTGTCATTTTAGGGACATTGCGGAGTAGGACGTGAAAATGCTCGAGAGTCGGCACGCTCTGCAGGGCCACTGTATTCTTGAACCACTTGATGTCCGCGGGTGCAACACCAAAAGGCTCGAATGTGGCAGCCAAGAACGATTCAATCCGAGCGGCGATCTCCGGCACGAACATCTGTGTCTGCGGATCTGTGGCCCCGCGCACTTTGCTCCAAACCACGATGTGATCGATGCCGGGCACGAAGTAGTAGGGAAAGTCGTTGGGCAGGATCTTGACGTCGCGCGCATCGCCCAGAAACTCGCTGCTGACCGCGTCAAGCTGGCCCGCCCACTGAAGCCGCTCGCGGATTACGTACTCGGCTGTGCCTCCGTACTCGCGCTGGAAGCGCTGTTTGGCCTGCAGATATACCTCGAGCATTTCTGGCGAGCGCCGGAACAGCCTCATATCCCCGGTGTCGAGGATTTCCTGAGCCTCGACCCACGTCATGCGCTTCATATCCTGCGTAGAAAGCAGCGCCTTATCACGGTCGCTGATCTGCTGCGGGCCTGCCGACGAAGACATAAGCTGGATAACGTGCACGGCTTTTTGCCGGACAGATATATACGCGCGCGTAGATGCGGGGCTGAGGTGCCTGCTTACTGAGCTGAGCCGCGCCTTCTGATTTACCAGGCAGGCAGGCAGATAGGCACCATGAGCACGTGACAGTCGTAGGTTCGATCTGGGGCGGAACCAGTTGAAACAGATGAGGCGAGCTGGCGCTGTTAATATGAACCCATAGCTTTTTCTTCTCTAAGTGGGAATAGGAATATACCTTTCATCAACGTAGTGCGGTCCTAATAGTGGGAAAGTCGAAGATGTGCTAGACTTGTGAGTGGAGGGGACAGACGCGCCGGACCTCGCCGAGATGCAGGCCATGCGCGTGCGGAAAGCGGAAACGATGGCTTTCGCGATCCGGCCACGATGGGACTTGGAATGAAATTGGTCGAGGAAGTTGTCTGAAAAAAGTCTGGGGAGGCCGAGTTTCAGCCGAATTTTGTTGCTGGATCCAGTCATAAAGCAGTACAGTTTGTTAATTAAACTATATCTACGGCGGCCGCAGGCGGCGGCGCACATGCTGTTGGGCTCACAACGATTTGGCAGTTGCTATCGCTAGCACGCACAGGCTCACTTCCAGGAGCCCTGAAACTTGTGGTGCACAAAAGCCATCGGGTCGCCAATAGGACCCGCGCCCATCGCCTCTATGCCGGGGGAGAACGAAGTGATGGGCAGCACAAGAACATCCCGGTTCTGAGACGGATCGCGCAGGCCGGAGAATGTGGCTGCGGTGATCCACGGCTCGGCCGGGTTCGGATTTGCCGGGTCCGTGGCCAGGTATTTGAGGACCAGGTCCGTCCAGATGCCCGGGCCCGTCCAGTTCATGATGAGCGTGCCGCGTTCTTGCCAGTCGCTAGGCATGGCCAGTGTGCCGGCGCGCTTGCGCTCGAGGGTTTGCTCAGTAATGTTCGCCACGATGTCACGCAGAGCAGGATGGCCGGGCTTGGACGAGATTGTCCACTGGCAGAGCTGAAGCTGGCGCGCGTACCAGTCGGCCCAGTCCGCACGACCAGCAGCATCGACCTCGATACCAACAATTAGGCCAATGTCCAGAGGATCGACGGCCGCCGGGATCCACACGGGCACGGGCTTGAGCGCCTCGGTGTCGACGTCCGAATACGTCCCGCCGCGGGCCAGTAAAATAAGATAGCGGAAAAAGTCTGCCCGCAGAATTTCCTCGGGCATGGCCTCGTAGGCCTCGACCACGGCGGGGACGTTCATGTACAGGTGCCGGACGAGCTGGCGAGCCTCGGGGTCGGTGAGGACCTCGTGAACAAAGCCCTCGTTATTCTGACGCCACGACTCGAAGTTCTGGCGCACGCCCTCGTCAAGCGTGGGGTCGTCGAAGCCGACCTTCCACGTCTGCCAGATGTAGGCCGGAAACTTGTCCCGGCCCGGGGCGTACGGGAACTGGTACGCGAGCTGCTGGTAGACGCCCACGTCGTCGGGCAGCCGGCGCAGCTCCTGGACCTGTTTTTCGAGGATGCGCTTTTCCGTCTGCAGCCGGCGCAGCTCCTTCTCGGCCCAGTCGGCCCGATTGGCCGTCGACTGCTGCAGCTCGCGCAGCGCGGCCTCTGTGTTGCGCTCGTTCTTGATCAGGCGCTTTTCCAACTCGCTGTCGTGGAACACGCGCCCGGCGTCGAACGAGTTGCGCCCGCCAAACAGCAGGAACAACGTTAGCAGCGCCAGCGCGACTAGCGCCGTTCGCCGAAATGTGAGCATATGAGGGGGGTTGGGAGAGAGGTGATCAGCACGCTTTCCACGCCAAGCCTTAGACTACCGGCTGGCGCGCGGCTGGGAGTGGGACGAGGAGAGGAGGAGATCACAGAGCTGGCGGCGGCGTTCAGGGCTGGGAAGTAGCGTGGAGCTTGCAGCAGGTGCAGCGGCTCGGGGATAAAAGCTCTAGATTAGCCCTAAATATAATACGTACTCGAGATGGAAATGCGGGGGTGGCCCATCTATGGCCCATCTAAGGATTAAAGGGCTTGCTTGCGCGTTCGGCGTGCACGTGCTGGTTGTGCTCGCGCTCAGGCTCGTGCTCGTGTTCGCGCTCGTGCTCACGCTCCGCGGCAAACAGGCCGGCGTCCTTGACTTGGAAGCTCTGGATAAAGTCGGTGACCGCGTGCTGGCCCTGGTTCCAGAACGAGGCGATCTCCGGCGGCGCCGCGTCGTGGCCAACGTTCACAAGATATGTCAGGAACACGTCAGTCGCATGCTGGCGCAGCCGGAACAAGCCAAACGTGAGCAGCATGACCTCTCCGCCGCTGGTCCGAACCATCTCGCGGCGCATCACGACCTCGTGGCCGTTGATCTGGTCGGTTGTCGTTTCGACTGGCTCGGCGCCACTGTTTCCCGCCATGTGGTGTACGTCGTCGACGTGCACCTGCGCCGCTTCGACGAGCGGCCGCTGCGGGACGACCTGTTCTAGCAGGTCGATGATCATCGACACGTCCTTGCCGCCCACCTGGCCCGTGAATACCTCCTGTGAGTCCGGGACGGGCCGCGCATCCGACGCATCCAGCAGGTCGGCTGGGATGTTGGCCGAAATGCTGCCGCCGTACAACTTACTCGCCATGGTTGGACAATACGAGGAGTATTGCTGGTGGAGGAGCTGCCCGCACCCACCCAGGCAGCCCTTCCTCCCGACGGTCAGCTCCTGGCCCCTCGATGGGTCGAGGGCTTGCATGCTAGCACCCCGTCCGCCCAACGCTACGAGTGCGGGCCACGCCTGTCAGGAGACGAATAAACAAGGCCGCAACAGAGACATGAAGCAGGCCTAAATACCAAGGACTCCATATTGCCAACAATTCAGCCAGACGTTGTGCCACGCTGCTCCCCCAATCCCGATACTAGCCGGCCGCGGCTGGTTGATTGGGGGACTCGAGCCTCGCGCGCGCCAAGCGGGCAGGAGGAGCCGCTGCGACGCTTGGGGACGACCGTTGTGTTAGATGTAACAGTCCCGGCGGTGTGCAATGAGCAAACATTCATAGTAGGTAACCTCTATATAGTCTCTCCGCAAAGCTTTGTCAAACCTTCGGAAACTAAAAATCTCACGGGCCCTCCAACCCCCACCGAGCCCTCCGGTGTCGAAGAGCCTCCTGATCTCGACGACTCATTCTCACGTGTGCACTGGCTCCACAAACTAGTGAGTCAGGCAGGTGCCGCCAGAACACCACACTCCTTGCCGCCCTCTCTTCCCACGGGCAGCCGGGCAGCCTTCCCCTCCTGCCGGCCACGAAACCTGGCCCTGCCTGACTGGGCGCTTAGCTTATGTCCTTTCACCCACCGCCTAGCTGCTATCCCACAATTTTCTGATCGGAGGACGATCTCTGGAATTGTACTCAATTGCGTCTCATTGACGTTTCCTGAATAGTTGGGAATATATGGTATCCGGTTTTTTTACCTACTCCGCACTTTTTTAGAGCCTGCTTCCCCTTCTATCTTCTAGCACCCTGACGGCACTCGAACAGTCCTTGCCCTGTGCGCGTGTCTATTTGTCTGTTGCTTCTGCTGTTGACCTTTTTGAGCCGGCACTGGCAACTCGTATCGGAGACTGTTTGTCGTCTCTCTCGCTCTAGGTCCTCTCTAGTTCAGCTTGGCTGCACTCCCACGCTCCGCTCCCTCTGCTGCCGAGTTGAGGTCCAATATGCCGAGCTTTTTGGAAGCGTTTGTTGACATTGGCCCGGGCTCGGTGCGCTTTTCCATTAACTCCCTCGACCCAAAGCATGCGCGGATTCTGCCTTGCGTATTTCAAGACCGAGCCGCCATCCCCCTTACCGATGGCGAGCGGCCCATTGCCCCGGAAGCAGCGAAGGATACCGTGATCGCGTTACTACGCTTCAGGAGCATCTGCAATGATTACGGCGTGGCGCCCGGGAACGTCAAAGTAGTGGCTGGCTCGGCGCTCCACAATGTGCCGAACTTTGCCGACGTTGTTGCCGAATTCGAGGCAGCCACGGGCTGGCAGATCCTGCGCTTTTCCAAGGAAGTTGAATACGGCGCCAGTTTGTACGGCATTGCCTCATCCTTCCATTCAGCACATGGTCTCTATATCAAACTAGGCGCCTCCTCCATCCACATCAACTGGATCTCAGCCACGACAGGAGAAGTGACTGCTGGTCCAGAGCCCTTTGTCCTTTCTTATGGCATGCGGACGCTCATTCGCAGGCTACGGGCTGAAAAGGACTCACAGGAAAAGTTGGCAGTCGAACTGAGGGACGCGCTTCGTCAAGCTGTCGATCAGCTCAATTTGCCCTCGGAGCTGGCGGCCCGCGCCGCCCGAGATGGTGGCCATCGGCTATACATCTCCGGAAGTGCTTTTCGGACGGTCGGAGAATTACTTATGGAAGCTGAGCCCGATCATCCGGTGGCAATTATCAATGGTTGGGGCGTATCTCCATCGGAATGGATGAACATTCCCCAGCATGTGGTGGATGAGCGAGCTGAAATCATTCGCAAATCTAATCCCAGCAGAGCTGATACACTAGTCGCTGTGGCATTTTTAGTATCTGCGGTGGTTACGTCCATTACAGATATTAGAAAAGTCCTTTACGATCAAAGCTCGCTGCGGGAGGGAATTTTATTCCACCAACTTACTCAAGAAATTCGAAGACAGGACCCTTTGATTGTGTCAACATTGCCGTATGCCTTACCAGGTGCCAGAAAACTTGTCAGGTCGCTGGTGGGCGCTTTCCCTGCCGATGCTCCCGAGCCAATCCGGGTCCGCGTTCTACCCGCCTTGGCAAACTCGTCTTATGTTCACTCGTCTTACCCCAAAGAGTTGCAGGCGACTCTGGGGCTTTCCATTGCCACGTCCGGCATTCTTTCTGGAGGAAGTGGGCTGTCCCACGAATCCCGTGCGTTACTGGGGCTGGCTCTGTGTAACAGGTGGGGAGGCGATGTGGCACCACAAATGCGCAAATATCGCGAGAGTATGATCAAGGTACCGATCGATGGTCGCCGTTCATGGTGGGCACTTTACCTGGGCCACGTTATGTACGTGGCTGGCGGGGCATTCCCCGGTGCAAGAGTTCGCGACGATGTGTTATCATTCCATGTTCGCGGCACGGCCAAAGAGTTCACACTAGAAATTAGAGCCAACGAAAACTCAATTTACTGCAACAACGTTCTTGTTGTACGTCGGATTAATTCCCTTGCCAAGCGGCTGCAGAAGCTGAGTTCCGAACTAGGCGATCTATCTGTACCTGTCACTGTGGAGGTCAAATGGATCCACGGACCAGTTCAGACTGGGCTCAACGACCCTCTTTCTTTACCCGCGTCACAGCCACCCTCGCGCCGGGCGAGTCGCTCCAACTCCAACAGCGCGGATAACCAGCTGCCGGTACTTACCGCCAAGTCAGATCCAGAGCGCTCTAAGTCGCTCGAAGAGGAGTTTGCTTCCGTCTCTCTGCACCAAAGGAAGATCTAGCTGACTTGGTCCCGGTTTTCTAAAGCTGCTTTGAATCTCTCATGATGCTTTAAATCTCTCACGTAACTCTAGCTCGCACCCTAGTAAGCTTGCTGGTGCGCTAGCTCTAATCTTTCTCATGAGGTCTCGTACGACGCAGACGCATCCGTGATGGGGTTCAATAATGTGGCTACGGTTTTACACGAACTACAAAAGGGCCATCCCAACGACTCAGGCGGGTTCTTAGTCGCAGGGAGGCGGTGTGGGCGCGCTGACCTCGCCAACGCTAAGTTTCTGCTCGAGCCGTGCCTTGGTCAGGGCAGCGATAATCGCAGCCCCAACGCCAGAACCATCTTCTGCCGGTACCACCTTGATGGGATAATCCTCAGGACTCATGTCCCAATCAAAGATGTCGGCGAGCGCCTGAGCGCCGCGCTGTTTGAAGTGCGGGTACTTGTTAAACACGGAGCCATCAGCACCGGCGTTAGCCCGCTCGTACTTCATTTTTTTGGTCATAGCCGCCACACCGCACATGGACAATCGGGCGGCGCGCGTACCAATAAGCTCCGCCAGTCGGCGGATCAGCGAGCGCTCGGGATCGGTAGTCGCG
The DNA here is from genome assembly GCA_030556915.1 of Wickerhamiella qilinensis. Taxonomy (NCBI): domain Eukaryota; kingdom Fungi; phylum Ascomycota; class Dipodascomycetes; order Dipodascales; family Trichomonascaceae; genus Wickerhamiella; species Wickerhamiella qilinensis. The sequence goes on from JAKTUW010000061.1 coordinate 35,811, forward strand.
ATTCCCAGCTCGTCGCTGAACAGGGCCTCTGTTTCGCTCAAGTTCTCAAAGGGGTCCTCTTCGATTCGCGACAAGAAGCTCGCATCGAGAATGTATGCTTTCTTCAGTTTTTCTATCGGCTGGCCTTCGAACACAATGCCCTGTTCGCTGAGATCGACCAAGATCAATCGAAGTATTTCGCCCATGGTGTAACCCGCAATCATCTTCTCGAACGCCTGTTGGCCGGGGCGTGGCGAGTCGCGGTCGAGCTGCTCATCGTACTTGGTACGAGGCAAGCAAACATTCTCATTGTCAAAAGCACCGTACTCGCAGTTGATGGCCATCCATGACTCGGGCGGGATGTCGTCTGGCACTTTGCCCTGGATTTTGGGGATGTTTTTGACCTGGTCGTAGTACGCGGCATTGCAGCCCGTGCCGAAAATGCAACCCATCTGCGTGAGCGGATCAACGTAGTTCGAGGCCACAAGCGTACCCGTTGTATCGTTGATCAGCGCGCCTACGCGGGCCTTGACTCCCAGGCGGTCGAATTCGGCCTGCAGCAGAGGCACAACATCGTGGCCCTCAACATCGTCAATGTCGAAGCCCTTTGTCCAGCGCTGGAGCACGCCGCTGTTGATGGCCTTTTGGGTGCACGGATACGAGAACGTGAAACCAATGTAGACGTAGCCGTGGTCCGTGCCCTCGTGGTGGGTATCGAGGAACTTGCCCACGCACTCGGCAATGTAGGACCAAAGCTCCTTAGACGTTCCCGTCTTGATGCCATCGGGCATCTTGTACTTGCTCTGGGCCACATCGAAGCTACGCTTACCGTCAAGGGTCACCTCAGCCACGCGCAGGTTGGTGCCGCCCATGTCAAGGGCCAGGTACGAGCCCTGCTCCTTGCCAGTCGGATACTCCATGACCCAGGCCACGTTCATAGGAATAGACCCGCCCTCTTTGGACAGGCCCTTGTCAAGTTCGGACAGGAAGTAGTCCGAGATCTTCTTCAATTGCTCCTTGGACACCGTCAGCAGCTGTTCGTAATGCTCCACCTGGTCCAGTAGGTCTTTGGGCATATATTCCATAGTGCCCTTGCGGCTCGGCGGCTGCTTGGGTCCGAGATTAACCATTTTTTAAGTGCCTTAGTCGGTATCGGTGTCTAGCGGTAACGGGGTAGCAGACTGCGGCTGTTATGAGGCTAGATTTATCCAGCCCACTAAGGCGATGCGATAGCGCCACACGTGACACCAGGCTTGGCGGATGCGGTATCGTGGGGTGCGGGCCCTCGCGTGCGGAGGGCCCCACGCCTGTAGATTGCCTAACGCCCGAGGAAAGAAAAAAAAAAGGTCTGATTTGTAGTATCTATAAATCCCTCAGGTGTTTTGAAGGAACAGCTGCTTGTCCGCGCAGGGGGCCGGTCCCCCGCGGCCCAGTTATGCAATAGCGGCAGCTGACCACCGCAGTAGTTGATCTTGGCGGCGGCGGAGCCAACCCTGCATGGATCCGCACACAGCAAGCTCAAACCCCCCGGGCCGACGTAATTCCCTCCTAGGTGTTAAAAATACGGTGCTTGTTTTCTACGAGTCAAATGAGTGCGATCAATCAGAGCATTAGCCCAATTCAATTATGTAGAACTGTAGCTCGTACCAGCGCATGCAGCCACGTATTCCAGCCTATTTCGTACTTCGACGGTATGTAGCCATACCAAGCCGAGAAAGAGGCTCTCTCCCCATCACCAAGGCTGGACGGGAGTCGAGCCTTGCGGACTGTAAATCAGTCAGGCGATGGCGGCTGAGCACAGCAGGAATATTCCGCTCATCTGCACGCAACGAACCGGTCTGGCTAGTGCGGTTACCAGAATTCGTCCAGTTGCGCTTGACCAGCACATCTGCGCGGCTGAGCTGCTAGGCCCCTCAGCTCAGCCAGCTCGGGGTGACACGTTCGGGGCGATCGCTCCCAGCTGACCCTGAGCCGCAGGCGCGGGCTCGACTGACAAAGACGCCTTCCATTGCATTCACCTACCAACGTACTACACTCGCCATGGAGCCCGAGGCTGTTCCCGATTTGAGGCTCGCCGACCTCATATTCACGCTTCGCACGCCACGATACAAGGCCAAGCATGCCGAGACCGCCAAAGAGCTGCTCGCAGCCATTCGGGACGAGAACCTCGCTCCCCTATACCGGTACTTGACGCCCGAGCTGCCTGAGCTCAAGCTGAGCGCCACTGAACTCGAGAAGATGGAGGCTGATAATGTGGTGCGCACGGACGAGCTTCAAACCGCCATTGACGATGCGGTGGCCAATGAGGACGAAATTGCCACCGTGGAAGCCACGGTCAAGCTGGGCAACTACTATGCGCGCATCTGCAACCGCGAGAAAGCCACGGAAACGCTGCGTAAAGCGCTCGATATCACGGCCAATGCGGGCTCGAAAATAGATATCCATCTGACGCTCATCCGTATCGGCCTGTTCTTCAATGACAAGCGGTTCATTCAAAAGCGGATCGAGGAGTCGCAGCTGCTCATTGACAGCGATGGCGATTGGGAGCGCAAAAACCGGTACAAAACGTACAAGGGCATGTACCTGATGTCAATCCGACAGTTCACTGAGGCGGCCGATCTGCTTATAGACAGCTTTGCGACGTTTACATCGAACGAGCTCATTTCTTACGAGCGAGTCGTGGCCTATGGCATGGTGTGTGGAGCGCTGGCGCTCTCGCGCGTGGACCTCAAAAAGAAGATTGTCGACTCACCTGAGATCCTTTCTCTGCTTCCGAGTGCCAAGGTTCTAGAGCCACTGAGCGAGATGACCAACTCGCTGTACACCGGCGAGTACTCAACGTTTCTACAGGCGCTAGCTCGGGTGGAGCAGGATGTGCTACTGCCGTCGTGGTATCTGGCGCCACACGCATCGTACTACATGCGAGAGATGCGTGCCAAGGCTTACGCGCAGCTGCTCGAGTCGTACATGGCACTTAACATCAAGAGCATGGCCGACACGTTCGGTGTGTCGACGGAGTTTCTCGACGCCGATCTCTCGCGGCTGATCCCGCAGAAGAAGCTCAACTGCGTGGTCGACAAAGTCAACGGCGTGATTGTGACGAACCGCCCGGACACCAAGAACTCGCAGTACCAGCAGCTGGTCAAGCAAGGTGACGCCCTGCTCACCAAGTTGCAAAAGTACGGTGCCGCCGTGCGCTTGCACGGCTCGGACCAGCAGTAATTGTGTGCTATATAAAGTGTGCAGTTGTATAATTTCTCTTTTGCTTTGCGGATCTCTCTAAGAGATGTACGGTCTTTGGACTGCCAGCGGTCAACCCGGGCATATTATTTCTCGGAATTGCCAAGAGACCGGGCTGAGGGCTAGGCGTGCTCGTAGCTCAAAGGGAAGGTCCGCCCACCCAGATGACATATCGCATGCTGGCCAGGCAACGTTATGCTCTGGCTTGGCCGAAACAGTGCGCGCCGTGTGTTTTCAGGCTCGCGGGCGTGCGGTGGGCATCAGACCACCGCGTGAAGCGGTCGATAGCAGTGCCGGCGCCGCTCATGCACAGCGTAGTCGCTAAGTTCGACAAATACAAAGAGTTTGTGCCCTACTGCTCCGACAGCACGGTGGTCAAGGGGGACGGTGATCAGCGCCTCGCAGTGCTCACGGTCAACGTGCTCGGCGTCGAAGAGTCATTTGAGAGCGCAGTGACGACGGGACCGCGAACGGTCGTCGCTCAGGCTGTAAACTCGCCCATGTTCAGCGACCTACATGCTGCCTGGACGATTCGGCCCGTGACGTCCGCGCAGTGCATGGCCGAGCTGCGGCTCCGCTACAAGTTCCACAATGTTATGTACAACAAAATGGCCCAGAAACTGGGCCCGTCAATCACGACCAAGATGATAGAGGCGTTTACGCAGCGCGCTCAACAGCTGCACAAGGCCGGTCTGGCCGCACCCGCCGAGAAGCTAGACTGACAGCTTTTCGCGGCAACTCCCCTCCCCCCGGTCACTTCTGCGGAGCCCCAGGCAAATGTATCATATTGCATCTAGATCAGCTAATTCCATTCTCATTTGAGTGGCCCTCCTCCTTCTTCACCGGACACAGAATACCAGAACAATGCCAGGCTTCCAGGCCGCATGTGATCACGTGACACGCACGCGCTGAGGCTCGACTCGCAGGTAAATCATTCTCCGGCGTTCCGAGGCCCTATTACGCTGAGTCAAGAGAAGGTCAATCCATGCAGCAAGGGTTGCGTCTAGCCCGTATATAAGGGTCCCCACAATCCTTGGGACGCCGCGTCTTCTGCTCAACGTTTTTGCAGTTATCTGGTTGCGTAGCAGTTTGAGACGTAGAACACCCGTGGAAAATGAGTCTCAAAAATCTGGTGAGCATCGAGTCGGCCGGCCAGCATTGGGTCGGCGACGGGTTTCCCGTGCGCTCGCTGCTGGACCCTAACGGCAAGGGCAAGCTCACGAGCCCGTTTATCTTCTGTGACTACGCCGGTCCGTACAAGTTCGGGCCCGGCAAGGTCAGCAAGCCACGCGGTGTGGGGTTCCACCCTCACCGCGGGTTCGAGACGGTGACCATCGCTTACTCGGGCGAGGTCGCGCACAAGGACTCGGGCGGCGGTGGCGGCGTCATTGGCACGGGCGACGTGCAATGGATGACTGCCGGCTCCGGTGTGATGCACGAGGAGATGCACAGCGAGGAGTTCACTAGGGATGGCGGCACGTTCGAGATGCTGCAGCTGTGGGTCAACCTGCCGTCCAAGGACAAGATGACCAAGCCGCACTACCAGGCCATCACCAACGCGAAGTTCCCACGGGGCGAGCTTGACTGCGGCGAGGCGACTGTCAAAGTCTACGCCGGTGAGGTTAATGGGCTCAAGGGACCCGCCAAGACATACTCGCCCATGCAGCTGTATGATCTGCATGTACCGAAGGGCAACACAACGCTGCTCAAGTTCCCGGACGAGTGGGTGGCAGCGGTGCTGGTGCGCCGTGGCCCGGTTACAGCTAACGGAAAGCCTGTGGCGGAGAAGCAGCTTGCCATTTTCGACCGCCAGAACGATGCGGTGTCGATCAAGGCCAACGAAGAGGCTGATGTTGTGGTTATGGCGGCAAAGCCGCTGGACGAGCCGATTGTGGGCTACGGCCCGTTTGTGATGAACACGCAGCAGCAGATCCAGCAGGCGTTCATGGACTTCCAAGACGGCAAGTTTGGTACTCCCCGGTAGTGGGGTTAGTTCTGTTGGGCTGTTGTGCTAGTGCGCTTACCTTAACCTTTATTTTTTTTCTCGTATTGTCTCTCGTATGAGGGGTCTTCACCCTTTAGTAGTAAACGAATTGAACCAAGATCTAGAACCTGACCGCCTGACCGTTGTTATGGGGAAAAACGAAAACTACGCCTTCAGCAAAAAGCTGTATGTACCCGACTATCTATCTAGCTATCGTATCGGTCGCTATGTACGTATAATTGCATCACAATTCAGGATATCCAGCCGCGCATGCTCTGTTTCTCAATGCAAGCGCTTCGTTGGACGGCTGATATTATCAACCAACTACGAGCTTTACTTACTTCCCCCACACCCTTTACCTGGTCCTGATCTGCGCACTTGCCCACCACTTGCCGCAATACTCCCACCGGGCGTCAGCGGACCAGAGCGCTGTCTGACAGCGATCCATTTAACGTGTTCACGGCACCTTCGGCAATCACCCAGCGCCACTACCCCTGTTCGTCAGTTTCGCCCTTATGCCCGCAGAATTGGAGCGGTTTATGGTTAGGCATAGTGCGCTGGTCATCAAGGCCGCGCTGAGCATCGCCGCGCTCGCCGGCCTGGCCGCCGTCGTGCTGGCCCTGCTCCAGGGATCCATCCACTCCATCCACTTCCTCATTGCCGCGGCCGCGGCCCTGTTGGTGGCCCTCATCAGCGTGGCCTTCAATATGTATGCTCCCAGGCGCACTCTCGAGCCACAGGAAGAGAGCGTGCTTAGCGGGCCGCTGGCGCACAGTCCTAGGTAGGCTGCGCGCGCTGGGGGCGGCTGGGCGGTGCTGCACGCTTGTTACACGCACGCTCAGTACACATTCTTTTCTCTTAGCATATATTTATGGATTAGTTTTGTTATTGTTATTGTTTCTGTTTTTAGTTTTGGTTTTGTGATTATTTTTATCATTATTGTCTGTCCCGCACGCCTTACCCGTCACTGCCGTCAGAAGGCGCACGGCCATGCGCGCGACCTCCCACCACATTCTTGGGCACGCCCGCGCCGGCCACACATCCACACGACCTCGCCATCTACGCAGCCATGTCATGGGATCCACATTCTGAGGGGCCGGGCGCGGGATTGGAAGACTCTGGCGCGGGGCGCACCAGCGATGTGCCCCTGCAGTACCGCCAATTGTGGGCAGAGGCACGGCCCGCCGACGGCCGCGTCGCGCCGGCCACGCTGGCCGCCGTGCTGGACCGCGCCCGCGTGTCTGGCGGTCGGGCCGCGCGCATTCTCGACGACGCGGACGTGCGCGCGGGCAACGTGGGCGAGGCCTCGTTCTACCGCGCGCTCGCGTGGACTGCGCTTGCCCAGCGGGGCGCTGCAATTGTGGGTGAGGCCAGCCTCGACGGCGACGTGGCCTCCGCGTCGGACGCCAGCCTTGCGCACAGCGCCGGCCGCGGTCAAGATCGCGCTGGTGCCGACCCGGGCCCCAGTGCCTATCAGGAGCTCGACTTGGTGCCGGCTCCGGCACCGTCCGCGGGTGGGGCCTCTGTTCAAGATATACCATCCTACAACCCCTCGGGGCCCGACACCATCCAGGTCGTGCTGCGCGAGAAGCTGGAGGGAAAATTCATGTTCCGCCACGCCGTCTACTCGATTGAGGGCACGTATTTTGGCGCCCCTGCCCGCGTGCAGCGCCGCTACAGCGACTTTGCCTGGCTCCTCGACCAGCTCACCATGCTGTACCCGTTCCGCCTGCTGGCCTCGCTGCCTCCCAAGCACCTGACGATCAACGGCGTGTTTCTGGGTGGTGACGGCGGTGAGTTTGCTGAGCGTCGTCGCCGCGGCCTGGCCCGCTTTTCCAACCTGCTCCTGAAGCACCCACTCGTGGCCAGGGACGACCTGGTCAAGGCGTTTTTTACTCTGCAATCGTCCGGCGACACCCTTCGTGCGCGCTATAACGCCAAGCCTTCGCCTCCTGAGCTTGAAGGTCGGGCTCTGTCACCTTTGTTCGTCGCTCAATTCGATGGGACCGAATACAGTAGACTGCTGACCGCTTCCCGCCAGGGCACGGAGGCTGCTCTGGTGGCCGTGGCCACGATTGGACAGCTGCTCGAGCGTGCGGCGCACCGCCGTGATGTCGAGGCGGCTGATTCTGCCAGCCTGGCTGCCGCCTGTGCGGGGCTTTCGGGTGCCTTGCCTCGCACCTATCGTGACATGGCCGATGACGTGCCGGCCTTGGTGGGCGGCCTGACGGCTGTTAGTCGCTACGCCAACGCTCGCACTGACAGCCTGGCCGGATCCGGTGCTGTACTATGGGAGGCTGTGCACGAGGAATTCAAAAAGTACAGGGGTATGCTGATCGCTGTCCAGCAGCTGCTAGCTCGATATGTGCTGAAGGGCGGCAATGATATTCCCAAGCTTGAGCGCAAGGTTGAATCTTTAAGGGCCCGTATTGCCAATCTGGCCACTAAGCCTGACACCACCGAAGAAGCCATGTTGCGGATCCATGAACAAGTTCGCCGAACTCAGCAAGCTATCAGCGAGCAGAGTGCGCGGGACTGGGTCATTAAAGAGGTGATGTCTGCTGAGCTTGTGATGATTCAAGCCATGCAATACCAGCTAAGTGTTGCGCTACGGAGTTGGAGCGCTCAGGTTCTACACGACTCGGAGGCGGTGAGCGAGGCAGCGGTGAAGTTGCATGACGAGCTAGACTCCCTGCCTACCAAGCCAAGCTGAGACATATCGCCTGCATTATTTATCTTATAATCGCCTATCCTATCGGCATGACTAGTGTACGATTTAAATATTTCGAGCTTAACTTTTTAGGTGGACATAGTTCGCATCGCTGGGCCCTGGGCAGTCGCGTACTCTTTTTGTATCACGTGATTCGGGGTTTATTTTTTAGTCCGGCGGCACTTGGTAGAACCCACCGTATCGCATTATGCCCGCAAAGGCCGCCCGCTCCATCTCCAAAAAGAAGGCAAAGCGCGCTGCTCACGTCCGCAAAATGGCAGAAACCGCCATTCTGCGTGAGTTGGGTGCCGACGCCATGGTTGATACCTCGGCCCGGCAGCAAAAGGCCGCTACCCGCGAGCAGAAAAAGGCCATTGCCGAGGCCACAGCGCTTCCAATCGCTATCGAAGTCACCGGCGGGCTGACGCTTGGTGGCCCAAACTCGCATATATACTAATTCCTCATTCCCATGAAAGCTCAAGCGGACGACCACGAGTGTGATATTTATTTCTATAGTCTCTATAATATAGTCTTCAAAATGTCCACAAGAGGCACGTGGCTCTATAGCACGATAAATGACATTTTGACGCGCACGCACTGACGCATACTCACTGTAGGCGCCCACCGCAGCTTCCATTGCTCACTTGGCCAGCAGCTTGAGCAGCAGCGTCACCCGTTTCTCCTGGTTGCCCTTCTGGCCCATCAACATGGTGGCCAGAACCGGCAGAGTATCCAGTCTGTTGACGCCCTCGCCGAAAGCATGCTGAATGAACCCTACCAAATAAATTACAACGTTAGCATTCACACTCGGGAGATGCTCAAAAAGATCCATATTCGCGGAATATTGGGCGACCACCTGCTCCGGAATAAGCGGCTCAGGAAGATGGGCCAGAATGATCTTGAGAACCTGCATCACCGAGTAGGTTCCAACGTTACCGTTGAGACTGTTGGCTCTATCCAAAACCTCAACATCAAAGTCTGTGTTGTCGTCCAGCCAAGTGAGTACTTGTTGTACGATGCTCGGTTCGCCGCGCCGCATGAAAATATCAGGCACAATGCGTGTCCATAAATAATCGACGCAGTTCCAGATTTGCAACGGCATGTTGGCAGCTGCCTTACCCTCGCTACTCTTGCGTGCCAATTCGTTGAGAGAGCTACCCAAAATCGTTGCATTGGCCTGGAATGTCACAGAGATGAAGCTATCAGAGCCCCCATGAGGCCTAACAACCAGAACATCGTTTATGCCCCCCTCGCCAACTTTCAGTTCCCCTCTCACGAGCAGGCGTGCCTGCGAGTTTTCAGGCGTAAGTATACCTTCCGCCGGTACGACCTCTAGATGGGGTCCGTGCTGCACAGTCCACTTCACAGGCCGTGCTGTGGACGACTTTATAACCACCCACTCGGAAACAGTACTCAAAACAGCACCTTTAGCCTCCACATTTACGGGATCCACCGTGAGCTGTGGCCGTGCTTCATTCTCTGCTCTGTCAACCATGCGCAACGCAGCCTCCACTATCTCCTGACGCTTGTCGACCTCTACACAATCAATGTCCAAAGTAAAGTTAGCATCTACAGGCAGATGATCAGAAGCATGGTTCAAGATGCTGTCGTAACGTGTCACCAAAACCGGATAGGGTGTGCGGTAGAGAACACGATCAGTGTACGAAGGCACGCGGGTAACATAGCGATTAGTGCCAACTCCATATTTGTAAGTAGGAGGGAAACCAATGGGACCCTCTTTGAAGCCATTCAACACTTTATTGGCATTCATTTCTCTCACTAGACTGCAGTGCTCTAGAACTGCTCCATATTGTCGTGACTCGACCAGGCTGCGAGCTCGCTCTGGGTCTAAATGCACGCGGTAGTTGAGGTCGCCCATCACTAGCACTAGCGGGCGTACAGAGAATCCAGTATCCTCCCCCAGCTCCTCAGGCTCAAACCCAATCGATTCAATATTATCGAGTTGACTCTTAACCGGAGTAGGCCCTGCATCCTCATACCCATCTTTCTCAGACCTGTCTCGACCAAATCCAGCCTTGGGGCGATTTGAGTCTGTCTCTGATTCCAGGTCAGCGGAATCCTTACCTTTAGATATATCTGGTTCAGCATCTCCTACCAGGTCACTGAGCCCATCTTTCTGACTGGTACGAGCTTCAGCTTTTTCAGCGTTCACAATTTGATCATTTGGTTGCTCAGAGTCCTTTACTGCTTGTGTGGATTCAACATAAGTGCCAGTCGCTTTATCCTCAAACCTCGCTTTGGACTTTCGCGGCTCTTTCGCGACATCATGGAGCGCATTGGCTTCTTTTCGGTTGTAGCGAAGAGGCTCAGTCAATGCATCTTCTGGCTCATCGCTGTGTACACTTTCACTGGATACCGAGGAAAGGCTCTCCGCCTTGTAGTCATTTGCAGCTGTGGTGAGCTCTTCGTCGTCTGTGGAAACGGCCAAGCCGACAATGCCGAACTTGTGAGCGATTTCCCTCAGCTCCCAACGTCGCCGCAAGTTTTGTGAGAGCTCTTCTCCAGCACTCAGGTGGCAATTCACCACGTAGACATCAGCCCCTCCGCCAAGCAGCTGATCTTCGAAAAACCTAAAGCGAGTTAGCGTGGCACCTTTATTGCCCCATAGACGCAAAAACCCTGTACCCAGCGAATCAGTGGTCACATCTGACACGTACCTCTGAAGGTCCTTTTTGACATACGCTAAAGTCATCAAACCCAGCATCTGGACCGACGAGAGCAGCTCGTGTGTTGCGGACAATACCTGGTTCAGCGCGCCCACGGTAGTACTTAAAGTCTGTGAGTTCGCGACAAGACTCCGGTTGAGTGCGTCGGACTCCTGGAAGCCTAGAACAATGAGGTCTGACGATAAGTTTACCATTGACCACGCGTCCGGCGGTACCTTGGCCAGGGTGCCATGAACATTCCACGTCAGCGCCTGTATAGTAAGGCTCCGCGTGTCCTTGAGCTCGTCTTTGTGGCGAAGCAGCGAGACTATCCTGGCCGTATTCGGGTCAGTGGGTCCAATAGTCGTATTCCACAGTGTGACAAGCTCGTAGAGCACGCCAATGGCTTCAGCGTCTGTTTTGTCCACACGCCCAATGTCCTGCTTGCCAAAGATCACGCTGACAGCGTTTGGTCCGGCTCGCAGCGCAAACTTCATTGTAGATATGTCACCACGGCGCGCATTGAGCCAAGACTCGCTATTGACGCTTTCATGTTGCCGGAGATCGAAGCGGCCTTGCTCGATGGTCAGCGTGTAGTCCGACGTGATAAGGCGGTGTGCCGACATGGAGAGGGTGTGGGGG
>JAKTUW010000062.1:0-47073 GCA_030556915.1 Wickerhamiella qilinensis
CCAGGCAGCGACGCGGGCGGCGGGCGGCGGGCGGCGCTGTCGGCGCGGTCCCTATCTGCAGGCTCCGGCCGGCCGCTCATTACGGGCTTGACGTCCGGGTCTGCCCACGCGCGGTTGATCGTGGACGGGGACAGCGGCGCGAGAGGAGAGCTGGTGCTGCCTGCAGGCCCGGATTCTGTCGCGGGCTTTGAGTGCGTGGGTTTCCCGTCTCCCCAGGGCAAGCCTGCCGGCACCTGGGTCTGGGGCTGGGGGTTTGCAGGCTGCTGACTAGCGCGGGTGGGCGGCGAGTTTGGGGTGGCCGAGGGGGGGAAGCCAGGGCCGGGCGAGTTTCTAGCCCCGCCGGCGAAGCTCGCTGCGGGCGCTGGTGCCGGCGCCGGCGACACGCTGGTGGGCGGTGCCATGCTCATGCTTTGTTGCTTTGCAATTGTGGCTGCGGGCCGCTACTTGTTGCGCCTGGGGTTGGGCTGCGGAAAGGTGCAGTCAGTCACGCCAGGCAGGCAGAGATGGGCTGGGCTGGGCTGGGTGGGCAAAACTCGGTGCCGGTTCAAGTATTCGGGGGCCAAGGGGTGTAGAGATCTTCCACTCTTCGTCTTTTCTTTTTCTTTTTCTTTTTCTTTTTCTTTTCTGTCTTCTCTCGTTTTCTGAGCACTGACTGGAAATGTCGCGCTGGGCTTGCACGAGACGGAGGGCGTCGTCACCAGATCGGCTGCTTGCCAATTATAGAAGAACGCTGGTCTGGAGGGTCCTCCTGACGGTTGTCCAGATAGATGCCTGGGGTCGAAATGCGTCTAGAGAATGTAGACCAAGGTCCGAGCGGGGCTTTCAGTCCTGTGAAAGGGCGGGGCACAGAACAGCTATGTAGCACAATGGAGCCCGAGTGGTGGCACCAGTACAAAGTACAACTTTCGCTCTTGGGGACCCAGAGGATGACAGGTAGCCACTCTCTGTATGGGATGGTGTTTATGCCTCAGAGCCTCCCGATACTCCACTGCCTAATGCAGGCACAAGTAAACAGCAGGTTAGGGCCGGCCCAGCCGCAGCCCCAGTGTCCCAATCCGTCCAGGTTTCATGCACCAGCCCTAATTTGGGGGTGACCCTGAATCTGGGAGCCAGCCAGGGAGCGTTGCTGGAGGTGAAAAGTGAAGAATCCCCCAGCCCAGCCTGTGATGGGGCCGGACACGCAGCGCGCGAGCCCTTGCTTTAGCCGGGGCCCACTCCCATGGCCGCCGGGCCCGACACGATAGCGGTGGCCGCTGAAAAATCAGCCCTGACACAACACTAGCTAATAATTAACCCTAGCCTAACAAGCCCAGCAGCACCACCGCCAGCGGCGCGCGTCCCCCCTCCGTCGCGCCTTAGCAAATTAATTAGGCCCTCCACCCGGCCCGACCGTCCACCCGACAGACCCGTGCGCCAGCCAGTACAGCGGCACTAAACGCGAGCCAGAATGTCCATCGTGTCGCTGCTGAATGTGCAGATCCTCAACAATCCGGCCAAATTCACCGACGCCTACGAGTTCGAGATCACCTTCGAGTGCCTCGAGCCGCTGAAGGAGGACCTGGAGTGGAAGCTCGTGTACGTGGGCTCGTCCACGTCGTCGGAGCACGACCAGGAGCTCGAGTCGCTCCTGGTCGGGCCCGTTCCCGTGGGCGTCAACAAGTTTCTTTTCACCGCCGACGCCCCGTCGCCCGACCTGATCCCGCAGAGCGAGCTGGTCTCCGTCACCGTCATGCTGCTCTCATGCTCGTACCGCGACAAAGAGTTTGTCCAGGTGGGATACTACGTGAACAACGAGTACGATACTGAGGAGCTGCGAGAAAACCCGCCGACGCGCGTGGCCCTCGATCACGTTGTCCGCAACATTCTCGCGGAAAAGCCCCGCGTCACCCGGTTCAACATTCCCTGGGACTCGGAGGCGGTTGACGAGTACCCTCCCGAGCAGCCCGACGCGGATCTGGAAGAGGACGAAGAGTACGGCAACGAGGAAGAAGATGCGAAGGACGAACTCGTAGACGAGCGGGACGAGGACGAGGCGGAGGTTGAGGGCGACGACAACGACGAAGGCGAGGGTGAAGGCGAAGCCGAGGACGAAGAGGAAGATGAAGCAGACGACGACGACGACGATGCCGAGGCGAGTGAGGCCGGTGGGGCCGGCGGGGCAGCGGATGCTGAAGGAGAAGATGAAGGCGGGGCGGAAGAGGCCGGTGACGACGCTGAGAGCAGTACTGAGTCGCAGGCCCGGCGCCCTATAGATAAAGCCCAGGTGGATACAATTGAAGGGCCCGCTGCTTCGGCTCGTGGTGTGGCCAGCCCAATTCCCGGCACCGGGCCAGCAGCAAACGGTGAGACGCAAAGCGAGCCAGTACCGTCTTCTGCTGCCGGGCAGGGAAGCGGGGACGCACCACCTATAATCCACTTACCCCCCGATAATGATAACGAAGACGCTCTTTCACGGCAAACTGCAGAGACCCCCAAAACTCTGGAATCTGTGGAGCCATCCGAAGGTGAGCCGGCAGCCAAGAAAGCGCGAGTTGACCCAACGAATTAGAACCCCGGAAAGCCTCCGATGCTGCGGCGAAATTTACATGGATCTGGCGATCGACCTATTAATCTGCTTTCATTAGCGTCTACTTGCTTGCATTTGCGCTTGTGTAGCCCGAGCCGGCCAGGCTGTGCCTGAACTCCCCGACCCTTAGATAATTTAATTTAATGGCTTGAGCTACAACGCCGAACATTTTGCAGACCACGGCGATTTGCGCCTGAATTTTCTTAGAATCCAATTGATACCAAGCTCCCGGCCAAATGAGCAGATGTGTTCAAGCCTTGTAACCTTAATTTTCGCCCGAGTTAACCGAGCCCTTCGGTGAGCATTCTTGGCGACGGCTACGAAGACACGTCAGACACTGCAGAGCGATTTATGCATCGACGGCGTGGCGGTGCACAAATCCGGGACGAAAACGTCCACTAATTCTGAACATCTCCCGGATTCTTCCGTGATATCACATTTGAGCACACACTCTGTATGTGCATGCCCCCTCACTGATACGGGTACCCGCCAAACATGCGGGCAGCCCCAGCCGTAATGCATGGCCCATGCAGGGATCCCTAGGTTGGATCTACCCGCCCTGCAGGGTATATTAACTGAGCGATTTGCATCCCAGGTACCCGCCAGGCCCAGATCTCGAAACCGGGCGCGCAAGAGTGGTGCCTTCTCCTCCTCGCGCGAAAGTCAAACTCAAATAAAGCTGAGACAACGACAAGCACCGGAGTGAAATTGGCTATGGGTATTGATGAAGCCACCGCTGACGTCGTCAGTGTTACGGTCGTGCCGGCTCGTTCCGAGTCATCCCGAGAATCTCCGGGAAGATCACGAATTGACCGAATTGCACACACGTCCAAGAAGCTGCTGTCCTTTCTGGGACCCGGCCTCATGGTTGCTGTGGCATACATGGACCCGGGAAACTACGCCACGGATGTCACGGCCGGAGCTGCCAAGAGGTACTCGCTACTTTTCGTGATTCTGCTGTCAACGGTTATCGCTCTGTATTTGCAAACGCTGGCGGTAAAGCTGGGCTCTGTCACGGGAAAGGACTTGGCCAAGAACTGCCGCGACCACTTGCCCAAATGGATCGGCTACATTTTGTACATATTTGCAGAGGCTGCCATCATTGCCACAGATATCGCCGAGGTTATCGGAACGGCTATTGCGCTGAACATCCTACTGCATATTCCCCTAATCGCTGGCGTCATTATCACAATTGTTGACGTTCTGATTGTGCTTTTGGCCTATCGCCCTGGAAAGGGCATGAAAGCGGTGCGGATCATCGAGTATCTGGTCTCGTTGCTCCTGCTTGCCATTGTGATTTGCTTTTGTGTTCTCTTGGCAAAGATCCCCCGGCCCGACGCGGGGCATGTGTTCAAGGGCTTTCTTCCTACGCATGAGATCATCACTGATGGTGGAATTTACATGGCTGCTGGTATTTTGGGTGCCACTGTCATGCCGCACTCCCTGTACTTGGGCTCTGCTATGGCTGTCCCGCGCATTCGCCAATACGATAACGACCATGGGCTGGAAAAGCAACCCGAGGAAGATGGCGATGTCCAGCTTGACAACTATCGACCCAGCCAGAAGGCCATCCGCTACGCGTACCGCTACTCCGTAATCGAGCTGGTGGTTGCTCTGTCCACCGTGGCCATTTTCGTCAACTCGGCTATTCTTATCGTGGCAGGTGCTGTACTGTACGACACTCCAGGCTCGGACGACGCAGACCTCTACAGCATCTATGACATGATTAAAAAATATTTGAGCCGGGGTGCTGCCGTGACGTTCATGGTGGCACTCCTGTGCAGCGGGCAGTCTGCTGGTGTGATTTGTACCATCGCGGGTCAGATCGTATCGGAGGGCCACATCCAATGGCGCATCAAACCATGGCTGCGGCGCATCATTACTCGGGCCATAGCCATAGTGCCCTGCGTAGTGGTCGTGGCCGCGGTGGGCAAAGAAGGCCTGTCCAAGACATTGAACTGGAGCCAGGTTGTTCTGACCATCACGCTGCCATTTCTGGCACTGCCGCTGGTGTACCTCACAAGTAAGAAGAGCGTGATGACAGTGTACACCACCGGCTACGACGTGGAGGTGGGCGCGCAGGACGGCGAGGGCAAGTCATACGCAAACAACTGGATCACCACGCTCGTGGGCTGCGCGCTCTGCCTGTTCATTTTTATTGTCAACATTTTCCTGCTCGTGCAGGTCGGCATCAACGGCACGCCATAAGCTGTCCTGCCTGCCCCAATGCACCACTATACAGCCCTCTTCCGGCGGGCGGGAATACAAGCCATGCTAACGATTGTTATGAAGAAAATAATTTATACAATGTAAACACACAGTAAGTTCTCAGATCAGCTGCAGCAAAAACACTAGAGCGGTGCCTGTGACGGCCCACATGACGACCTGATGCTGCGTGCCGCCATAGGCGGTGGCAGTAACGAGCATCTGGAAGGATACAACTGTCATGAACCCCGCGGCGGCGGCCACCAGCATGCCAAACTGGAAGTACGAGTCCGAGTCTAGTTCGCGCGATGGCAGGAGCTGCTGGGCAAGCAGAGCGCCGAGGGGCTGCGAGCCGCCGCCCAGGATCCAAGCGTAGAGCACGGCTAGACCCCGGTTGCCCAGCGCCAGGTACAGCGGCGAGGCGATGGTGAAACCTTCGACAAGATTATGCACAGCCAAGGCAAAGAACACGTGGAAACCCAGCTCGCTGTCGGCGCGGTTAGTCGCGTACAACATGAAGCCCTCGGGTATCTTGTGCAGCGAGATGGCCAGCGACGTCTGCAGGCCGATGGAGAAGAGCTGGCTGAACTTGGACACGACATGGTGGTGGTGGAGTTCCTCCGACTCGTTGTCGGCGACGGGCCAGTCGGCACTGTCCCCGTCGTCCTGGATGACAAGCTCCTGGACCATGGCGCCGTTGGGCCCGACGTCCTCGGCCACGACGGTCAGCAGCTTGCTGCCGTCGGCGGCGCAGATCTGAAGGGGCTCGAACCCGTGGCAGGCGCCGACGCACGAGCCGTCCTGCTTGCGGAAGATGCTGTTGGTGCGGTCGATGAAGCTGCGGTGGCCCTCGTGATCGGCGTCGTGCGCGTCGGCATGGCCCGGGCTGTGGCTGTGGCCGTGTTGGCGGCGGTCAGAGCCCGGCTCATAGTCGCCGCCGGCCGCATGGGAGTGCTCGTGGGCGTGATCGTGCTCGTGTTCTGGGCGGTCGCCCACCGTCTGGTAGGTGACCTTGAAGTGTGCTGTCCTGGGCCCGGCGCCGGTACCGGCGCCGCCGTCGCTGCGCAGGGGGCTGCCCAGGCCATTGTTGGCGGCAACGTCGAGGAGCGGTGTGCTCTCGCGCGGGCTATAGCCGTCGTCCGAGGCCGTGGGCGTGGCCTGCAGGACAAGGCTGCCCCGCGAGGCGGCCTGGCGCAGCCGCTGCCGGCTCTGGATCCTGCTCGGCGGGTTGTGGACGGCGGCGTCGGCACTCTCACCGCTGTCTGTGCGCGCCTGGCGGTGCGGCCGCTGCCTTTCGTGTGCTGTGTCGCCGTGTTCGTGCTCGTGCCGGTGGTGTGCCGGAGCCGGGTAGCGCGGGTACGGGCGATGCTGGTGGGTGTGGTGGGGGCTACCGCGGCTGTGGTTGCCGTGGCCGTGGCCGTGGCCGTGGCCCGGGCCGTCGTGCGCGCAGTGCACAACGCTTTGCGACGTGAAGACGTGGATGACGTAGTTCAGCACGACACAGACAATGACGCCGACGACAAACGCCGCCGTAGGCACGATGCGGGCCCAGCGGTCGCCGTGCGGATAGCTGTGCGCGATGTACTCAAGCGCCTTGGGCTGCAGCGAGTTGAGCGCCGTCGTGGCCAGCACGCCGGCCGACAGGCTCAGCGTGACGACCAGAAACACCCGGTCGTGGAGGATGGACTGCTTCTGGCCCGTGACGGCGTTCCATACGAGATCGAGGTAGATCGACAGGCTGCCCGCGCACGACGCGGCCGTCGACGCCCCGATGAGGATCCAAGCCCGCCGGCTGGCGTCGTCCATGTTTTGCCAAAAAATATTGCAAACAATGCCTCCCTGCCGGGTGCCCTGGTGGTATTTGGGAGGAGCCGTGCTGCGAGGGCTGGGAAAGAATGGGGCGGCGGCACGGGGATGGGAGGGAGGGATGTGGGCGATCTGATCTGAGGAAGTCTGCTGCGCGCGCCTGGCCAGAGCTGGAGGGCGGGAGAAGCGCAGGCTGGCGGATGCGGGTGGACGGGGTGATCCGGGCCCTGCTAGTAGAGATGGCCAGCATCTGGCTGTATTTGTATTTCGTCTATCGTCTATCGTTTATTGTTTATTCGTGTGTGCGTTGGCGTTCCCTCTGCGCGCGCTCCAACGCCCGCGTTCTCAGTTAACCACTGCCCCACTCGTCTCTCGCTTCCTTCCCCTGCTTGCATACCGCTGACGTGAGCGCTGCTATAAACCAACCCCCTGGGATTCGGTCACAAACGACAGTGCATAAGCGAGTGCCAGCCATGCAAGGCGGCGGCGACGGCGGCGGCTTCGCCGTTGACATACACATATATTTATATATATATATACATATATACCTCGCTGTCTTGTACGGATGCCCATCAAGCGCAATCAAGTACAAAGCTCAGTTCGGATACGAGTAAAACTATGTACCTAGATTAAGAAAGGACCCGGCTGGCCATCCTAGCGGTAGCGGTCGCGGCGGTCGCGGTCCCGCTCACGATCCCGGTACCTATCCCGGTCGCGATCGCGGTCACGGCGGTCGCGGCGGTAGTCACCGGCGCCTGGGGAGCGTGACCGCCGACGCTCGTCGTTGCCGCGCCGGCGGTAGTCCCGCCGGTGCTCCCGCGAGTCGCCGCCGCCGCCGCCCTCGCTCGGGGCGCTTGCTCCGGGAGCAGGCGAGCCGCCGCCCGAAGCGCCGGGCACGACGCCGCCTGCCTGGGCCTGCATCATCTGCTGATACATCTGCATTGGGTTAGCTCCGCCAGCCTGGCCTTGCTGCTTCATCATCTCCTGCATCTGAGCCATGTAAGTTTGCCAGCTCTGGTAGTACTGTGCCATCATGGCCGGATCCATGCCGTTGTACATGTTTTGCTGTACGGGGTTGAAGCCCATGCGGCCGTTACGGCCGTCGTTGTGCTCCTGGCGCCCGCGAGGTTCCGCCCGCTTCACCTCGATCGGCTTGCCCTTGAGGTTCAAAAACTGCTCGGCCACAATGGTTTCCACGGCCTGGTCGCTATCAAACGTGACAAACCCGAAGCCACGAGGCCGGCCAGTGTCCTTATCCATCATGAGCTGCGCGTCGATGACGGTGCCGTACTGCTCAAAGAACGTCTTGAAATCCTCCTCAGTGACGTCCGTGCCCACGCCGCCCACAAAAATCTTGGCCGTCTTGTCCTGCTCCTCGCGCGGGATGGCCCGCTTGGGATCAATAATCTTGCCGTCCAAAAAGTGTTCCTTGGACAGCACAACGCTCACGACCTTGGGGTCTTTGAACGTGAGGAAACCAAAGCCGCGTGAACGCCCACTCATGGAGTCGCGCATCACCGTGCACTCGGTGACTTCGCCAAACTGGCTGAAGTAGTTTTTCATGCTCTCGTCGGTGGTCTCCCAATTGAGACCGCCGATGAACATCTTGCCCTCATCCTTGGCAGGAATGAAGATCTTGCCCGTAAACAGGCCGCCTTCGCCCGGTCGCTCGCCGCCCGCGGCATTTGCCGCTTGCTGGAACTGCTGGAACTGCTGGAGCTGTTGCGAAAACGTGGCAGGGTCGAAAGCGCCCGGCTGCGGTGGCATGCCAGGCATGCTAGGCATGGCCGGCATACCAGCCGGAACGGAGCCCGGATCAGGAGCACCAGGAGCAGCCGCCGGAATAGCGGCCGCCTGGGGCTGAAGAAATGCTAACCGGGGATCAGCTGCCGCACTGGGGACCGTAGAAGCACCTGTAGACGCCGCCGCAGCCGAATCGGTTCCAGCCGTCGACCCCTGAGCACCGCCGGCACCAGAAGCAGTGCTACCGGTAGCCGTCGACGAGCCTGCCGACGAGTCCGTCAGAGCGGAAGCCGCGGGGGCCGCCGCCGACGAGCCCGTGGCTGGGTTGGTTTGGGACTTGGCTTGGCTTTCGCCTTGTTTGCCGTCGTCGCCGCTAAAGGTCAGTATTTTGTGTTCAAAAAAAAAAAAAAGAGGTAGAATTATACTTCAAACTCGACAAAAAAGGGAAAATATGGCAGGCTCTGAAGTACAAGATTTTGGTAACAAAACGATATTTACTAAATATCTGCGAAAAAGTCGTCGTCCTCGTCCGGTTTACCTGACATCCTAACTAGAAATCTGGGTAGTTGGTTGGGCCAGTAAGGAAGAGCTAGCTTACTCCTGCAAAACCAGTAGCGGATCCCAGCTGCTTATATAGGAGCTGGGTTGCTTACAGGGCAAGGGCTCGAGAGCTGGCCAGTTTTGCCTGGATGGTGTGGGGTTAGGGCAACAACGCAAGCATGTGGACCAGGGCGGCGCGTCGAGAGAACAGCGAGTTGATGTACGTAGGTATGCGTGGACATATGTAAGATCAAGTAGCTGGCCGCATCCACAGCCTGATCCTAGTTACCTGCCAGGGCACGGGCAGCATGAAATTTCTGGTGCTGCTGGTGCAGGCTCACGAGGAGTTCCGGCTCGAGGAGCTGAAAGCGCTGGCTGAACTCTACAATGTAGATGTCAAATTTGGCCCGTACTCCAAGAAAAGTCCTTTCCTGGAAGCGGAGCTTGCGTCGGACGAAGATGCCCGGAAGCTCGTGTCTCGCAGCATGTTGACCCGCGGGGTCTACGAATTTTTCGGACGGGCGCCTACCTACGAGCAGCTACACGAACTCAACAAAAACCTCGATTTGAGCGCATACGAAAACGACTCGTTCAAGTTTGATGTTGTTAGTTACCAGGGAAAACGAACTCTGCCCGAGCAGCTCCACATCATGGAGTCGTTCGACTACCTGCCACTCAAGGGCCCTATCCGGCTCAAGAATCCGGACCACGTATTCACAGTAATTGAGGAATACGAGACAATGGCGCAACAGCCCCATCAGGTATGGTTTACCCGCTATGTGGGCTCTTCTGCCCGCCATCTAGGTGACATTTACAACCTGAAGAAGCGCAAGTACATTGGCACTACGTCTTTTGACGCGGTCTTGTCCCTTGTGACGTGCAACTTTGCCAAGATCCAGTCTGGCGACTTTGTGTACGACCCATTCTCGGGGACCGGCAGCTTCCCGGTTGCCGCCGCGGCGTTCGGGGCTACCGTTGTTGCGTCTGACATTGACGTTCGGGCGCTCAAGGGCTATGATGAAAACTTTACCCAGTACAAAACGGACAAGTTCTATGTGGATGCCCTTTCCATGGACTTCACCCACAACGCTCTGCGCCTCGACCTCCAAATCGATGGCATTGTGTGTGATCCACCTTACGGAGTGAGAGAGGGCCTCAAGGTGTGCGGATCCAAGGACCCTGAGAAGCATGCTGGCAAAGAGTCCCTTCTCATAGACAACGTGCCGGCCCACCTGCGCCGGGACTATATTCAGCCCAAGCGTCCTTACGAGTTCTCGATGCTCATCGACGATTTACTGCAGTTTGCTAGCACCCGACTCAAGGCGGGCGGCCGTTTAGCATTTTGGTTTCCGATTGCCAACGACGAAGAGCTGGTGCCGCCCCTACACAAGGATCTGCGGCTGATATCACAGTGCCCACAAACGTTCAACAAGTGGACGCGGTACCTCCTGACTTATGAGCGGCGCCAGCCGGGAGACGAGGGCGAGGCACGCTCGATGGAGGCCAGCGAGGCGTTCCGGGCCAAGTTCTTCCGGGGGTTTAAAAACGGCCCCGAGCCAGAGCCTCGGATTGCGGCCTGAACGGATGATGGGCCGGTGGCAGAGCTCTAACATATTTATCCTAATCTAAGTACATAAAGCCGTCTGGACGAAACCGGTTACAGCGCAGCGCCGTCCACAACCAAGATGGCCGATCCCTTTACCTTGCGAGCGGTCAGGTCATCGTGAGCCTTGGCAGCATCCTCAAACCTGTAGCGATCGATTAGGTCGATCTTGACATTGCCGTTGCGCAGCTGGTCAAAGTAGTCGTTCCCGACTTCCTGTAACTTCTGGGGCGTGGATGTGTATGAGCCGAGAGTAGGCCTGGTAACAAACAGGGATCCCTTTTGCGAGAGGATCCCAAGGTTGACGTCAGTAACAGGCCCGGAAGCGTTGCCATAGCTGACTATTAGGCCACGCGGAGCAGTGGAATCCAAAGAGGCTTCCCACGTCGCCTTGCCGACCGAATCATACACCGTGTGGACTTTGGCGCCGTTCGTGATCTCCGCCACGCGCTTGGCGACGTCCTCGGTGGTATAGTTGATAGTCTCCCATGCACCGAGCTTCTTGGCCAGGGCCAGCTTCTCGTCGCTCCCTGCCGTAGCAATTGTCTTGGCGCCCAGCGCCTTGAGCCATTGCAGTGCGATCTGGCCAAGCCCGCCGGCCGCGGCATGGAACAGCACAACGTCGCCCTCCTTGATCTGGCGAATCTGGCGAATCAGGTACTGGACCGTCATGCCGCGCAGGTAGGTCGCGCCTACAACATCGAGGGGCAGATCCTCAGGGACGTGCGCGGCGTTGTCGGCTGGGAGGTTGTAGAACTCGGCGTACGAGCCTGCGGGGCCCGTAGCATAGACTACCCGGTCGCCCGGCTTGAACCCGGTCACACCAGCGCCCACAGCATCTACAATGCCGGCACCGCTCGATCCCAACTTGGCCGGGAAGCTTGGGGCCTTGTATAGCCCCGTGCGCTGGTACGTTTCGATGAAATTGATGCTCACCACCGAGACTTTGACCCTGATCTCACCCTGGGCAGGCGCCTTGAGCTCGACCTCGGCAAGCTTGAGGACGCTTGTGTCGCCGTACTCATTGAACTGGTATTCGCGGGCCATTCTGTCCACCCCAGCAGTGCTGTAGCTACGCAGCGAATACCCCGCCTTATATATGTGATCTGGTTTACCACCACTCACGTGCATGTATGCAAATCGGGGCAGGCTGCATCGAGGAGGTGCCGAGCGCGGGACTCGAAAGAGCCTCGAGGCAGCGAAACGATTTGTTGCGCGCCTCGCCAGTGTCGTCATTTGTCCAAGGTTCAGCGCGACGTTGGCAGGACGCTGACCTATCATCTGCTGGCGATGCTCATGCACTGCACTCCCCGCGACGCTTCAGACATCCCTCCTGCATGCTCACGAGATCATGCAGCACCGCGGATAGAGAGTGCTAGCGCGCAAGCCATGTCGGGTCGTGCGTTGCTTACCCCGTATCAATGTCTCGAGGCAGCGGATGATTTTTGTCCGTCATCTGGGGCTATGTGATGCTGTGTCTTGTAATATATAACCGAATGAGTACGTTTCGTAACTATACTAGCACAGCTATCGCCAAGGGTATGTCATGTACAATGACAAATCCGTCTGTGTCCTATGCATGAGCGGATGTCGAGCGTAGTGCGGTAATCGAGCGCCAAGCAGGGATCAAGAGGTCATAAAACGAGCTCAGAGAGCTGTCATTGCTCGGTTTAAAAGAGCCGCAGTCTAGTTTACAATTCAGTGAACAGCAGACCCCAAATGAGTTCGTTTGGCCCGAACCCTGTTACTCGGAGAGCCTTCACCCTTCCAGTCGAGCTATCGTCCATAAATCTCTATTCACCACCCCACACATACAAGCTACCAATCTATGTAAATGTAACTTAACAGCTGAAACAAAGCAGCTACATCGCTTACTCCAACCAACGCGACTGGTGGAGCTAGGGCAGGCTCAGAAGTTTACTATCTAGATTCCATGATACAACTTCTTCATGGTGATCAGTTGTCCCTATCAAGATTCATCATATGCACTGCTCTCCTAGCAACACGCTCGGCCTCACTGGTTAAAGTGGTTATTTCCCAGCAGGCAGCCACCTGGCATGCCTCGGAAATAACACTCCAGCCAGTGCTGCGCTAGTTGTGGTGAGAAGCAAACCTTTCAGCTGGGCAGACCCCAACGTTGCCCTCTCACTAAGCTGGGGAGAGACAACCCCCCAAGCCTGGGACAGCACGCCTGCCCTGTGCATAACCATGAGCGGCAGGTTCGTGGCTCCGTTTCTGGCCGGCTTGGTCGGCATTGCTTCTGGAATATACATTTTCCAGCCAGTAGTTCTGTAAGTACCCCACCCCAGCGGTGAGCCGTTGAGCTTTGTCGGGCCCACAACTTTCGTTGGATGCAGGCTAACTCCAGGCAACAGTTGAAAAAGGATGGCGGGCTCAAGCCGCAGTACGAGCAGGAGGCAGAACAATCGCGCGCGACCTTCGGAGACCTCGTAGGGGACAGCCGACCCCTGCCTCCGCCCAATGCTACGGAATCTGGCGGCGTATCAGGTGCTCCAGACTCGCATTCCCTGCCGCCGGACTCGAAGCCCACTATGAGCAAGTAGAGCACGGACGGTAATCGCAACGTAGAGCATCAGTTATGAATTAAGATATGTACATTTTAGCTGTGCTATGACCTGAGTTTGGACAAAAAGTTCTTTTCCTTGATTTTGCTTCGGTTGGCCGCTCTTCGCTGCTTTCGCGCGGCCAGGATTGGGTCGGCTTCGCGCTTCTTCTGCTGTGCTTCGGGATCCAGCACTTCCCAGAGCCACGCAGGGTACTCTTCGTCGGCTAGTGCCACGGGATCCTCGCCGTTTTTGCGCACATTGATGCCTTTCAGCCGAGTGCCTGCCGGGACACTCGAGACCACTTTGGCTTTGGCCTTGATAGGGGCTGGAGCAGCGGCCGCAGTTTCAGAGGCGCCGGTGGCCGTGCTTGACACAAATCTGTATACTTGGTGCGCTCGCCGGCAGCAAAGACGTATCATATTTTATTCTCCTGAGCCGGAAGGTTTGTAATTACAAGTTGCAGAAAGTGGCTCTGACCTTTAATGTGCAGGATAGGCCGTGCGACAATTGATATTTCACGGCCCGTGACTAAGCGGGAAATTGCGGCAAGGGGAATATGGCTGGCTGATCTCCCTCAAGTCCAATTATTTATTTTGACGACCAACTAATTTGCTTTCTGCTCGAAAAATGGCCAAGCAGAAACGACAGAAGAAAAGACCCACCGGGAGAAGCGATCCCATTGCCCAGCCCAATGCTGCCGATGAGAACTTGAAACGTGAAAAGCTCATCCCGCTGATCAACTCGCTCAAAGCGGCCAGCCCCGCCGACAGGGCCACCGCAATTGGGGCCCTCGCAGCAATGGTTGAGGACGATAAAATGAGGTCACTGCTTCTCCAGGAGAAACTGCTGCAGGTTCTATTGTCTAACACTTTGACGGACGACTCTCAGGAGATCGTTAGCGAGGGATACGGTCTGCTCAGAAACATTGTCCTGGAAGAAGGCAGAGACGTAGCGGTGTTCTTGTCGCGACAGAATCTTCTCACCAGCATCAAGTTTGCGCTTGAAAAGTCCCACAATTTTTGGAAAGTATCCTTTGTATCGCTCAAGGGACAGGATCGGCAAACAGTGCTCGAGTTGATCGAGAACCTCTTCGGCCTCGTGTCCGCGTTGGCCATTTCCGATGACGCTGTGTTTGATACGATAACGAATCAAGTTGCGCAGGAGGTATTGGGGTTTGCTTTCGAGGTTGCTGGGGTAGACTACCGCGCTCTTGTCGACGCTGCCTACGAAGTAATGTACGTCCTGACACAGGACAACCAGTCCGCAGCTGAGCAGGTAATTGGCTCCTTGGGGAATGTTGACAGCTCCAAACTGAGTCCTGTGGCTACGGTGTACGGTCTTGGGGTTCTGTTCAATGCCCATAGCGAAAGCTCGGCTACTCTGGACCGGGTACTTCCCGGCATTGTAGGCGTTTTGCGCAACCTAAAACTGGCGGAATTAAAAATCCCCGAGTTTGATGAATCTGTTGATAAGAATAATCTCGATCAGAACGCTCAGATAACTTCCCAGGCAAGGTCTCAGCTTAATACGGCGCAGGTCGCCTTTGAGATTCTCGCGGCTGCCATGGAAGCCATTGCAGCTGGGGAGGACGCGAGTTCTCTTGAGTTTGCTAGCCAAAGCGTTATTCCTCTCGCGATAGATGCATTGGCAAACAGAGATTTGGTACTACGTGCTCTCAGTACGTTGAACAATATTGCTTGGACTTACGTGGCGTTCGATATTACCTCCTGGAACCCAGCTGTCGAAAGCATCTGGAAGGCTGTGACTCCGCTGCTGCAACACTCTGATCCGGATGTTATTGCCGCGGCAGCTAATGCTTTGGCCGCCATTTCCAAACAATTTAAAAACCAGTATACTCTTTCGAGTGAGGAGGTGCACGATGTACTCTTGTACCGAGCAAACTCAGGGGAGTATCCCGCAAGCTCTACTGAGGATATTCGAGAACAATGGGAGCAGCTGATGCAGAATTTGGTTCTTTTGCTCTCAGTAGTTGGGGTAAATGAGACAAGCCCCGAACTTACTCTCAAGGCTGGAGAGACACTTCTCAAGGTACTGGGTGCCCACGATAGCGTCGGGGTCAAGCTGTTGGTGGAAACTCTAAATGCGGTCTATGATCTTTTTGGAGACAACGAGGGTCCTACGGAAATCGTGTACAAACAAAATGGCTACAATAGCATTCTAAAGTCCAACGTCCAAGGATTAAGAAGAAGACTTCGAACTGTTGACATGAATAAATATCCAGAGTTGAGGAGTGACGCGGACGAGGCGCTTCTGAATCTGGATAGGTTCATCAAGTATAAGGAGGAGGCCGAGTAATGTTTTCCCGGTTATGTCGCTGCTGTCCTCATGCGGCTTCACTCTGCTCACATCGGCTTGCTAACAACGGCACGACAATATAGTCCACTACTATCCCTTGAAATACCAGCCATACTGCGACATAGAGTAGCTTGGGAGAAAAAACAGTCCAAATAAATAGGTGATCACGGAGTACTAGGCACGCTAGCGCCACGCTGAATGTTGATGCCGCGTAAAACCACTGCGTGTATATAGTCCGAATTCGGGACGATTTAATCAGCTCGCCGGCAACTGCGCTCCAATATAATGGGCCAATCCAGTTACTGATAAACGTTAGGAGTGTCACGATCGGAATGTTGTATGAAGAAACGCCATTATAAGCATTCGACAGGTCTACTGTAGCCAGCGAGTTTGAACCACCGGCAGCAAAAAAGGTCGAGTATTGCAAAAACAGAACGAATAAGCTAATCCAAGCGTCTTTGGAGCTGGGATGGCTGCGCGAAAAGCGTGCAAGAGCGACGCGTATCACATGCTGGACTGATAGCATGGGAATGTTCACCAGACGGCTTTGGGTGAGCAAGATCACTTCTAGTAAGCTCACGCGAAGCTCCCTGAGAAAGAATTCAGCAATTGCTGAGCAGGCCACCAATCCATAAATAGCACGTACAAGGAGGACCATACGCTCCTCTTTTAGGACCCAAAGGTTGAAGGGCCAAGGCACATAATCACCACTGTAGTAGGCGTACGTGATTTTGAACATGACAGAGATCAAAAGAGCACCGAGGCCAATTGCTCCGCCC
This sequence comes from Wickerhamiella qilinensis, assembly GCA_030556915.1. Lineage (NCBI taxonomy): Eukaryota > Fungi > Ascomycota > Dipodascomycetes > Dipodascales > Trichomonascaceae > Wickerhamiella > Wickerhamiella qilinensis. The sequence goes on from JAKTUW010000062.1 coordinate 16,126, forward strand.
CGCAGGAGCAAAAATACATCAAAATAGACGTAACTTACAAGAAACCAGAGAATTTGCGGATGCGCAGAAAGAAAAGTGCTGATACTAGAACCTGTAGTCCATTTTTGCCCGGGATTGGTCCAGCCTCTGATCAGGCGGAATGCCAACAATACGGGCAGCCAGCGCAGCTTCGCGGGTGCCGGCTTTTGCAGTATAATAAAGTACGCAATCAAGCCACTAAGGCCCCAGTACCAAAATTGGTGCTCCTCTTCGACAGTGGAACTGCCAAACATCGCAGCGGCGTAGACTACTGCAGTGAGAATCCACGCGGCTTTGGCTGCAAAGGATGAGTCGAGCCGTAAAACTTGCACAAGACTTAGAATCAGCGAGATTCCAAGCAATGTTACGCCGCCATACATATAAGGCAGGTTGTACGCGTTGGACGATCTGATTTTAGACTCTTGCGCGCTTAGCAGGGCATCCCAAGAGCACTCGGCTAAGGCTTCAGACGAGGAAAAGTGGCTGCACATATGCTGCAAAATGAGCTCCCGCTCTTTGGCCGGCCAGAGCTCGAGCAGCTTGGGCATAGGCAGCCCTACGCTATTCTTGGGAATGGGCAGGCCAAACAGAAGACTCAGGGTAGGCACGAGATCGACTTGCTCTGCGCGCTCGTAGAACTGGAAGTCTCCTTTGGGCGGAAGCGGGGCATCCTGGCCACTAGGAAAAGCGTTTTGAAAGAGCGGCGAAGCGATGATCATGCCCGGGGAGGTCTCGCCCGCGGTCGAGCCGCCGTGGTTGCCCACATCGTTCATGCCGTGGTCGCCTGTCACAATAAGGAGAGTGGTGTCGTCAATAGCACTGTATATCCGCGAGACTATGTCGTCCATCTCATGTTGTTTTGGGCCCATGAGAGGGCTGTTGGGCCCGCCTTTGTGTCCGATATGGTCCAGCCCGAGGTAGTGCAAAATAAGCGTGTCCCAAACGGGCGTGCCGAGCTCAATGCCGAGATGGCGCGTCACGTTGTGGTCCACCTCGGTGTAGTCGGCAACGTAGAAGCTCGAGGTCCCGTCGTGGCGCGCAAACACGCCCGGGAACAGCTTGAGCCAGGTGTCGTCGCCGAACATGTGGATGGCGCGGTTCTGGCGGGCCATCTGGGCAATCCAGCTGTCGTAGTTGAGCGCGGCCGAATCGCTCTCGGCGATGTTCAGCACAGCATCTAAAAAGCTTGGCGCGGCGCCCGTGGTCAGGCCCTTCAGCCGGGGCAGCGTCACGGTCGGCGGGCTGGAGAAGCCCGTGAAGGGCAGCGCCTCGCCGCGGCGAATGAGCGAATGGACATGCGCGAACTGCGACGTCTCGCTGAACAGCAGGTCGCTGCGCAGCGCGTCGACGACCATGAACACCAGCTTATCGAACTTCTTGGGCACGGGCGGCAGCGCGTCCGCGTAGCCCGGCGCGCCCGGGTTGGCGGGGAAGAACCCGCGGGCAAACAGTGCCAGCCCAGCCACCAGCAGCCACCACACGACGTGCCTCAGCATGTGCTTCGTGGTCCGGTTTTTTTGGTTCTGGCGTGGAGGTTGTTGATCCGCGGTTGCCGGCTGTATTCCCTGCTTGACACGTTGGCGTGCCTGGCGCCCTAACCTGCCCCGCGTTTCTGTCGCAGCTTGGCGAGATCGCGCTGCGCGGGCGCAGGGCCGTCAACAGATCCGCCCAAAGCGCCAGGTGCCAGGTGTGGGAATGGGCGGGCACAACAGCAGGTGAATAAGCCAAATGTCCATGGCGAGTTCCATATGCGTACCGGACCAACATTGGGGCCCAATAGAGCTGTGGTTGCCGCGGAACGTATCTTGCATGCTGAGACGGCCAGCCCGCACATGTCCCTGACGCAGCGCAGCTGGCTGCCGTGGAGGCGGGAGGGCTTGAATGCAGCGCTGCCAAAATTGCCGCCCCAAACGGCATTTATCAGCTAAATTGGCGTATGTTACAAGTCTCCCTCGCGCTCAGTCTCGCCTACTGGCTTCCTAGGTCGCAGCCCGCTACCCCTACTACTCGTGATCTCGGCCCGGCTGGGCTTGTCCGAGCGCTGGAAGGTCTCCGTCCCACCTAACTCCAGCACCAGTCAGCATCCCCCGCTCACCCCCTTCCTCTCGCACCAGCACCATGGCAGACGACCCCGACCGGTCGAGCGGGGAGCTCAGCAGCCCCTGGGCGGGCCCGACCATGATGACCGGCGACGACAGCCCCGAGCGGGTGCGCGGCCTGCGCGCGGCGCCGTCGCTGTCGTCGCTGACGTCGTTTGGCGACTTTGGCTCGCCCGCGCGTGGCTCGCACTCCGACGCCGAGCTGTCGCCGCTGGGGCCCGAGGAGCCGCGCAAGGCGAAAAACCGCTCGCAAAAGAACTTTGCCGCCTTTGGCGCCAAGATCTCGTCGGGCACGGGCGCGCTGAGCACGGGGATCAAGTCGAAGATGTTTCGGCAGTCCAAGTCGGACCTCAAGTCGCTGCGCAAAAAGGCGGACCTCACGCTGCCCATCAACGACCGCTCACCCATGGCGCGCACGTCGCGCGAACTCGACCGCATCGCGAACCTCGGCACGTCCGCCGCGGGGCCCACTACGCCCAGCGACCCACCGCGCAAGCACCACCACATCTCCTTCCGCAAAAAGGACTCACCGGCGACCGTGCTGTCCTCCAGCTCGTCAAACTCGCGCCTGGCCTCCGAGGGCAGTCTCTACTCGTTCCATGGGCCCGTTGTACAGACGCTGGCCGGCGACACGCCGAGCTTCAAGACGCGCGACGAGTGCATGGCATTCATGGCCAACACGTGGTCGCTGCTGGTGTCGCGCACGCAGTCTGTGTTCGCCGAGGCAGTGCTGCGCATCCCCGTGGAGGACGCCAACACGCTGGTGACGTTGCATTTTGCCGCCCACGTCCAGAGCGGCGCGCCGGCAGGCGACGTGGTCGACCGCCTGAACGAGCTGCTGCACACGGGGCTGCGGCCCGCGCAGCTCGTGCACGCGGCGCCAGGCGACTTGCTGCGCCGGCTTGCGGAGGGATGGCGGATATTTTTCTCACGCACGCTGATGCTGCTCGAGGCGATCTTCCTGCCGCTGCAGCTCGAGATCGAGGGGCAGGGCACGGTACTCAAGACCGCCGATGAGGCTGTGGACTACTGGCGGGTCCTGCAGCCACACGGCGGCGCGCAGCTGTCTGTGCGCCGGTACATTTTGGGTGTGTACCGCGACACCGTGGTCCTGCCCATTGCGGAGCGCCTGCACGCACCGCTCACGCAGACGGTGAGCTTCGACGAGTCGGGTGCCCAAATCTCGGACCGGGCGGCCCGCATCACGCAGTGCATCAACACGCTGGCGCTGCTGCAGACGGGCGACGCGGCGCAGGCGCGTGTCGACGAGCTGTCGAAGATCCTGCGCGACAGCTGGATGAGTCGGCCGCGCATCGCCAAGGACCGGCGCGGGCTGGTGCTCAAGCGGCCTGTCGCGTAGGCGCACGCGAGTATTTATAGCTTTATTTATTAGATCTGACGTGATGCAAAGAGAGAAGAATAAATACGGGAGTTGGCGGCTATCTGGCAGTGCCGCAGCGGTTCGGCCAGCGCCCGCGACGGCAGCAGCAGGAGAATTTCCAGTTTTTGGTAGCATCAGTGACAGCAGCAACAGCGGCCCAGCGCTTCATTTCGTGGCCAGGCCGCCCAGGAAGCCCTCGAGCTCGCCCAGGCCCGAGCCCCGGCGGGCCAGCGCCCGCGGTTTGCCTGCGGCCGCGAGCGAGCGCAGGCGCTGTGCCGATTTCGAGAGCGGCACAGCGTCCGGCAGAGCGTCCATTTCGGCGTCCGCCTTGATGGCCGCCCCGGCAGCGCCGTGCCGCGCGTTGTCCTGGCGCTGCACCAGCTCGTTTAGATGCTCGCGCAGCCGGTCGTCTCGGAGCTTCGCGCCCTTGCGCGAGCCTTTGCGGGGCGGCGCATCTTTGACCGACCTTTTGTCGATTTTGGCCGGGCCCCGGCCGAGCCCCTTGTCTTTTGCACTACCTTTGGCCCTGGCTGCTTTTGGCATGGCTCTGGCGGAACTGGTCGTGTGCTGCAGGGCGAGCCTGGATCCGAAAAATATATTAGCGTTTGTCAGTTCCTGCAGGTCCCATGCAGGGCCGCGAGTTCCCAGCTCTCCGCTCTCATCCCAGCCAGCACGCTACCGGCTACTGCTGGACCTGGCAGAGCGCCTGGCGCCCAGGATTGGTGCGTAAAAAGTGGCACCCGGCGGCAGATCGCCGGGGCATCGGCGGCAGACTCTTGCTTGGGGCTCTTTTCGAGAAGCAGCCAGCTGCTGCAACGGCGGGGGCGGCGCTGGCGCAAAATCGGGGCGAGGCGGCACAAAATTCCAGGAAGCGGCTCTCTGCGTTCGGCAGCCCTGTGTTGATTTTGGGCGTGAATACTGGCACCGCTCGCCTCGACGCCAGCGGCTGCCCAGCCCCATTGCCACTTATATTTCCCTTCCCTATCCCGTCACGCCACGATCCGTGAGTCAACGCGCTGAATTAGTCAAGGCTGTGTGTGGCCATGGACGCGCATTACACCGCCGCGCGAGAGCCCATTCCGAAATAGTCAGTCATACGCGAGGCAGCGCTTGGCACAGATATTTAAATACCTCCACTAAATCACCGAGGTCTTGTTTAGATCATACGTTCAATGACTGTCCAGCAAGCCTCCCAGCCAGCCGCTCAGCCAGCTGAAGCGCCGGGCCAACACGAAGAGTTTGGCAGAGCCTTCCGCGAAAAATACTACGCCTTTGGCAACGGGGTGGTCGGCCTGAACAACGGGTCGCGCGGCATCGCGCCAAAGCCCGTGCGAGACGCCCAAGTCCGGTCCATTGACCTGCGCAACGAGAACCCGGACTACTACGCCCTGAACCTGATAGATGCCAGGCACAATGAGGCCCAGAAACTCATTGCCGACGCCATGGATGCCCCTGTCAATTCACTTGTTTTCACCCCGAATGCCACGACAAGCATCAATGCCATTCTGCGGAGCTATCCGTTCAAGGCCGGTGACAAGATCATCCAGTTCTCCTCGGTCTACGTGTCCTGCGGCCATACTCTGCAATTCCTGCAGGATAAGTACGGCCTCGAGATCGTCCCGCTCGAGCTTAGGTACCCGATCACCCACGATGAAATCGTCCAGCTCCTGGAAGACGCCATCTTAGCCAATAAAGGCTCAGTAAAGTTTGCTCTTTTTGACACCGTCTCGTCCATGCCTAGCGCGCTGCTGCCTTGGGAGCGTCTGGTTGCGAAGAGCAGAGAGCACGGCGTGCTGTCCATTGTCGACGGTGCTCACGGTCTGGGCCTTGTTCCATTGTCGATGCGCAAGGCCAGGCCTGATTTTTTCACCACTAACATCCACAAGTGGTTCCATGTCCCGCACTCAGTAGCTGCTCTGTATGTGGACTCGGCCCACTTTGACAAGCTCAATAGCTTCCCCATCTCTTCCTACTACAGAAGCACTACCGCTCAGCTCTCTGCAGCTGAGAAGAGTGAGCTTCTGTCTAATACTTTTCATTACGTTGGAACGGCAGATCACAGCGCGGTAGACTCCATTCCTGCCGCCGTGGACTTTGTGCAAAAGACGTGCGGCGGGCTCAATCGCATCCTTGACTATCAGCGGAAACTGTCAAAGCAAGCTTCCGAGTATTTCCAGCAAGAGCTGGGCGTGGAGGAGCTGATTTCATTTGACGAAAAGTCACGCTTCGGCATGTTCACGACTACCTTTCCCCTGCAGGGCGAGAATAGCAAAGAGAACGACGCAATTGTAAAGTTCATGACGGATTATTTTGTAAACCGTCGAAAGCTAACGTACATTCCCCTGGTGAACTACTTGGGTGTGCTATACATGCGTCTTTCTGCAACCGTCTATCTGGAACTAGACGATTTCAAGGTTGGAGTCCAGCTCATCCGGGATGGGATTGCTGCCTACAAGGCTAGTAAGCTGGCGGGCTAGGTTGGAAAAGTAGCCATTGACTAGCATGGGCAAGGAAATTGTACCACATTGACAATTCATGGGCATTATTGGAGCAGCTTCAATAGTTTTATCAGATTTTGGGCTCCAGAAACCTGCACTTAGGCTGCCCGGTACCCCGCAGTTCGCAGGCAAGAGTCCTGCAGACGTGGCTCAGCTGGCCCATAAAGGTGAAGCTACATCTCCGGTTCAGGAGCCGCTGTGTTTACAAGTTTGGGGCCAAATGCAGCCCTCAATTGTCCAGCGATGGTCCAGGAGGCAGTGCTGTTATACCAACAGGCAAAGAAATTTCTGGAAATCAAATGTGCGCGAAGCATGCCTCGAGCATTATTAGTCTACTAGACCATGCGCATGTCGGCCGAAGCAGCCACAATCCACACAGTCGGGGTCAGGCTTACGCGTGACGTCATTATGGCTCGGAACGATAATCACCGGTCGCTGTGCTGCTGCACACCGCCATATATAAGCCACGTGAACGTTAACAAAGTCTCTTTACAACTGTAAGTCTTGAATTCTTTGCTACTGCAATATCTATCCCGGTTTCTTTGAGGAAGCCTATACAAAGTCTCCGATATTGAGCCAATTCAAACGCTGTTAGAAGCGATTTTACCTAGATGAAACTGTCACGTCGAACTGGCCAGTCTTTTGGATCATTTCACCCCTCCTTCAGGTAGCATTGGGACCCTGAAGCAAACCTGATCATCCGTGCGCTGGGCGAGCTTATAACACGACAAGTGAAGGTGGAAGTTGAAAAAACAATGAAGAGTGCCGGTCAGCTTAGCACTTACAGGTGCAATGAACAAGGTGCAATGAACAGTCGCGGCCGACTAAACACTTTTGGGTATTTGACCGATTTGGCATACGCAGGCGCTTCGCAGTAGATTTTAATGGGCGATGAACATGGCAATACGAGTGTTTAGTTCCAACGTTCAAGCACTTGAGTTTGCACTTGCACTGCACGCACCTTATTCTGCACTGCAAGCACCTTATTCCACCACTTGATAACCTCAAGACAGTTGGTCTTTTCTTGTTTATATATCAGTCACTATTACCAAAGAGTATTCCACATAATAGTGAAAACCTTCTTTGTCTTTTTCAGCCCGAGGATGTGTCTGTGAGTTGGCGAGGACAGTATACAGGAAGCTATCTTGCTCCACCACGCACGTTGACGCACGTAGATCAACAATGCGCAGATAAGCGCGACATGGCGCGCGATAAGGAAAGGGTAGGGCGCAGGTTAGGCTGCGCGGCGACGGCACGCCTACCGGCAATTACTAAGTGGATCGGCGGCTCGATAACGCCAGTTCCCCGCATGTCTGGCAATAGCTGGATTCCCGAGCTATTTAGGATGTTTGCATTCAAGGACGACGCCAAGGCATCAGACAAGCCCGAGCCGTTTGGTCGGGCATTCCGGGAAAAGTACTTTGATTTCGGGCCCGGCGTGGTGGGCCTGAACCACGGCTCGCACGGCGTGGCCCCGCGGCCCGTCCACGAGGCACAGGTCCGCGCACTCGAGCTGTACAACAGAAACCCGGACTACTACGCCATGAAGCTGATCGACGGGCGGCACCGCGATGTGCAGACGCAGGTCGCTGCGCTGCTCGACTCGCCCGTCAATTCGCTGGTGCTGACCGTTAACGCTACGACGGCACTCAACGCCGTGCTGCGCAGCTACCCGTTCCGGCGTGGCCACAAGATCATCCGCTTTTCGACGATTTACGGCGCCTGCGACAATACTCTCAAGTTCATGGAAGAGAAGTACGGTCTGGAAATTGTGTCCGTGCAGCTCAAGTACCCACTGACCCACGACGAGATCGTGCAGCTGCTTGAAGACGCCATCGAGGCCAACCGCGGCATGGTCACCTTCGCCTTCTTCGATACGGTCTCATCGATCCCCAGCGCTCTTCTGCCCTGGGAACGTATGGTTACCAAGTGCCGCGAGCTGGGTGTGCTCTCCATTGTCGACGGTGCACACGGGCTCGGCCTGACGCCGATCTCCCTTCGCAAAGCGCGGCCGGACTTCTTCACCACGAACCTGCACAAGTGGTTCTTTACGCCCCATTCTGTGGCGGCCTTCTACGTGGACCCCTCTCACCACGATAAGCTCAACAGCCTTCCTGTCTCCGCCTACTACCAGCCCATGGGCGCCGACCTGTCAGACAAGGACCGCGAGGAGCTTTTGACCAACACCTTCCGCTACGTGGGCACTGCCGACCACAGCGCAGTCGATAGCGTGCCCACAGCCATCGAGTTTGTCGAAAAGACCTGCGGGGGCCTGGACCGTATTCTGGAGTACTACCGTACCCTGGGCAAGCAGGCGGTCGACTACTTCAAGGAAGAGTTTGGTGTGAGGGAACTTGTAAAGTATCCTGAGGACCTGCGGATTGGCATGTTTACTATGACGTTCCCGCTTCAGGGCAAGACGGACAAGGAAAACAACGAGATTGTCAAGTTCTTGCTTTCCTACTATCTGGAGCGCGAGGTCACCTATATTCCAGTTATCAACTATCTTGGTACGATCTACATGCGTTTCTGCACAAGTGTGTATGTGGAGCTTCAGGATTTTAAGGACGCTAGCAAATTGATTCGCGAAAGCATCGATGCCTACAAAGCCAGCAAAGTGACTGCTCTTGAAGGATAGATCGTAAACTACCTGGTTGGAAAACGGCCCGCTAAGGGACCACATACATATATACATATACACGTACATTACAGCGTAAACATCTCATTTTTTCATGCTTTTGAATCGATAAGCGTCGTCAGGGCCTGTCTCGCCGTTTTCGGGTCAACGGTGCCTTGTGTCTCTTTCATCACCTGGCCGAGCAAAAAGGCGATGGAGCCCTTTTTACCGGCCCTAATTCGCGATACGACATCTGGGTTGGATTCTATAATCCGTAAATACACATCGCCAATGTCAGACGATTGATCCGCGGGCGTGAGCCCGTACTCCGCCACCAGGCTCTCGATATCACTTGGTAGTGGCTCACCTGCAGCGGCGAGGCCCGCCAAATGTTTCAGAACCAACTTTCCGGAAGATCCAGTGATCTTGCCGCTATTAATTGCCAACAGAAGGTCTGTGAACAGAGCAGCAGGAGGCAGCACCGACGTTTCTCCCAGCCACCTATTCACCAGCCAGTTCGCCACAAGTCCCGGCGAGGTGGCGCCGCGGCGCTGGAATTCGGCATACACGTGGCGGTAGAAATCAACATACTCCATGCCATGGTCGAAGAGCGTGCGAGCATCCACCGTCCGGATGGAGTAGGTCTCGAGCAGCTCGTCCAAAATGGCATCTGGCAACTGGGGCAGGGTCTCGGCTACTCGAGCAACAACGCCCGGCGGGATCACAATCACAGGGATTTCCGGGTCAGGCATATATCGATAGTCAACCGTGGAGTCCTTGGCCCGCAATTTGTATGTGTTGGATCCGTCCCAGCCCCGAGTCTCCGAGGCTATAGATTCACCGCGTTCAATGTCGGCCACCTGGCGGCGGAACTCAGCCTTTATCGCCGAGACCACCGCACTGGGGCTAAACAGGTTCTTGATTTCACAGCGAGGGCCGCCGTCCACACTCACGTTTGCGTCAACGCGCATGGCGCCGGTCTCCATGTCGCCGCTGCAGACGCCGATATGCCGCAACAGTGTAGCGAGCTTGCGGACAAATGCACCGGCCGCATCGGCGCTGGGCAAATCGGGCTCGGTCACTAGCTCAATAAGCGCCGTATTGGCCCGATTGAGGTCGACCTGCGCCTCGGCGCCAGAGTAGATGGTTTTGCCAGTGTCCTGTTCGAGCTGCAGCTGCTTGATCCTGACCCGCACAGGTCCGTCAGCTGCTTCAGAAGGCAGACCGGGCTTTGCGCGCATGTCGCGTGGCAAAATATCCAAAAAGCCGCTGCGAGCAAAGGGCTGGAAGTTCTGCGTGATCTGAAACCCGGCCGGTTGGTCCGGGTACATGTAGTGCTTGCGGTCGAACGACGTGCGCGGCTGGACATCAGCGTGCAGCGCGCAGGCCGCTCGGAGCGCTAGGCGCACACAGTCGTTATTGAGGCGCGGTTGCGTACCCGGAAGCGCGGCGTCGAAGAAACTCACCAGCGAGTTTGGCGCCGCCTGGAAGACCACTGGCGACGCCGAGAACAGCTTGCGCGGCGCGAGCAGCTGCGCGTGCACTTCGAGACCACAGACAAGCCGCATGGGCGCTGGGAAAACTAGAGCGGAGACAAGATAGGCAGGGGCGTGGAGCCGGAAACAGCTCGGTCGTGCGGATAGATTCGGCAGGCGGGGAGCTTCCCACATTTGACAGGGCCCCGTCCGGAGCCCATCACGTGAAGCGGACGCGAAGAGAGGCGAGACGAGGCGAGGCACTCACGCGACGTCCAGCATCATCAAGTGAGAACGAGATATGTATTGTATTCTATTGTCTTGTATTGCATTGTATTACGGGTACTATTTTGAATAAATAGGCTGGGTCGGCAACAGTATTGGGAGACTGAGTTTGAATTTGAACGAGCCGACTCGCGAGCGTTTGCGGAGCGTTTGCGGTTCGCATTTGCTGTCTAGCTGAACTTCCACCGGTTGCCGCACACCTCGCATGTGCAGAACGTCGTGAGCGGCTCGTCGGCACTACGCGTCTGCATCTGGTAATACGACACCTTTTTCTGCTTGCACTTGCCGCATGTAAACCGGTCGGTCACGGCGCGCTTCTCGGTGGCGCCCTGGGCGTTGAATAGGTTTTGCTTTTCAATCGCCTCGATCTCCTTGCGCAGCTCCTCCGACGCCATTTCTTGGGGAGTCATTTCAATGAGCCGCGCGGCCGGGATATCGCCGCTCACAACGCGCGCTCGGAGCATGGGATTCTTGGGGTCTTTCAGGTTCATGAACAACGACCGCATCTTTGTGCGGTACGTGTTGTTGGTACTGCCTTCGTGGTTGAACTCGGCCAGCTCGACCTTTTTCGCGGCCTCCAAAATAGCCGTGGCGGCGTCATCGGAGCCGACCGCTAGCGCGTTGTAGACAATTTCCACACACGAGTTGCGCACCTTGTCTTCGTAAATGCTGGTTTTTACGCCATCCGTTTTCGTTGTCCGCGTGGTGGTGCCGGCGCCGGCACCGGCGCCGCCCGTCGCAGCAGGGCCCGGAGCCTTGCCGGCCGTGCTGCTCGAGCCATTCGCACCATTGGTTGTCACGGATTTCTTGGCCGCTGCATCGGCCGAGGCGCCCGAGCTGGCTTTGGCCGCCGCCTTTGCCCGCTCCTTCATTTTTTGCGCCTGCACCTGCTCCTTCCACCTGCCGATCATCTTCTTGACTAGCTCGGCGATCCGCGCATCGGTATGCGTGCGGAGTTTGTTCACGGTAACGCCAAGCTTTGTCTCGCGCAGCAACGACTCTGTGGGCGCAAACTCGCGGTTGAGCTTTTCCAGTACCTCGAGCTGGCGCTCGGCGCCGTTGGCATTTTCCAGCTCCTTGATCTGGTCCCTTATCTCGCTCACCTCCATACAGGGAAAATTTACACTAGATAGACTAACCGAGGCGTGGCGAGAGGCAGGCTCTGGATGTGTCTTGTACGACTGTAGACTCTCGGGCCGTGAGTGTCTTGAAAGAAAGTTCGGCAGCGTCTGGAGAAAAGGCTGGCCTCCTTTAGTCCGGGGTGCTGACTCATCGGACGTCTCGTGAGGCTCTCCCACTCATCTTCTCTGTATAATTTGGGTTGTATGGCAGGAGCGTGAATGGTTATAGCACGCTCCCATCTCTAAGAGCCAAAGGGAGCAATGTAGTTGAGGGATTCAAGATGTTTTTTTGCCAACTTCTTCTTTTCCATTCGTATCTCCTATGCGCCTGACTCCCGCCCCGGCTCGCCCGGCTGCCACGTTCTCGAACAACCGCGGCCGCTCTCCTCTCTGCCGCTGGCTCCTCCACTAGCCCAGCCCTGGTGAGGCTGCAGATGGGGGAGTTGCGTGGTTGCAGCGAGCTGCTGGGGTGTGACAACGGTCAGCGACCTACTCGTGTCCATGCACATTAGTGATGTTAGTATCATATTTGAATTTGAAATATCTATCTTTGAGATCCTTCCGGCACCGCTTGAATGCTCGGTTAAGAACTCGTGAGGCTGCATTCGACGCCCCGCCTGCTATTATCGCCGTCATGTTGCATCATTGCCAGCGTGACCCATGCGTTAGTCATCGCGAACTCAGTATAAAGGGGTCACGTGTGCGTTATGTTCCGATCCGTAATTGTTCTGTCGGCTACGCCCGCCACAGCTGTTTCTTCCCCATGCTAAAAACTGGTGCATTTCGACACCCGGGCAGAGCCTCTAAGGCTGTCGCGCGCTCCTTGCATAGCAGCACGCACATTCAGCGGCTTTTGTCCTCCCGTTTCGGTGCTGGCGGGGCCGCGCACGCCGCTCCCTCACTTTCGACGACGCCTAACCTCGCGCTGCGGCGAGCGTTTTGGCGGTCTGCGAAACCCGCAAATGGCGCATCTGCTGATGCCCCGTCAGACCTGCCCGCCCGCGAGCAGCAGGCCAACCGCGCGCTTGCAAACCCCACTGTGCAAGCGGACTTTTATAGAGACCTGCTGGCGGCGCAGTACCCGCAGCTGGTCGTGTCGCGTTACGAGACGCCGGGCGTCGCCCGCAATGCCGAAGCTGATACCCTTTATGCGCGAGCCCTTCGCGAGGTCGGCCGCGGCGCCGAGGCTGCCCAACTGGAGCTGCAGAGCCGCAGCGCTCTCAACTCGCTCAGTAACCAAGCCAGCGCTGCTGCTGCTGCCCAGAACGGGACCCCAGCTGGCCGTGCCGGCGCAGCGAATCCTGGCGGCACGTCGGGTGACCCCTTGCATGTCGTGGTCTCTCGGCCAACCCGCTGGATATGGATATCTGCTGGGCTGTTGGTAGCCGTTATCGCTGGCGTCTCCTACCTGTCTGACAGAGTTGTATCTATGATTCGCGAAGTTGGTCCGGAGATTGCTGGCGCCAAATCTGATGCGATTAAGCCAGAAACCTCAGACGTGAAGTTTTCTGACGTGCTGGGCGCGGACGAGGCCCGCCAGGAGCTCGAAGAGATTGTCGAGTTTCTGCGCGATCCCGAGAAGTTCACTGGTCTGGGCGGCAAGTTGCCTAAGGGTGTGCTGCTCACTGGCCCGCCCGGTACCGGAAAAACACTGCTCGCCCGCGCCGTAGCTGGTGAGGCTGGCGTTCCGTTCTTTTTCATGTCTGGTTCCGAATTTGATGAGGTGTACGTTGGCGTGGGCGCCAAGCGCATTCGTGAACTGTTCTCGGCTGCTCGCCAACGCTCGCCAGCGATCGTATTTATCGATGAGCTGGACGCCATTGGAGGTAAGCGGAACCCTAAGGATCAGGTATATTCTAAACAGACGCTGAACCAGCTCCTGGTGGATCTCGACGGTTTCAACCAGAGCACAGGTGTTGTGTTCATTGCTGCCACAAACTTTCCCGAAGTTCTGGACAAGGCGCTCACGCGTCCTGGCCGTTTCGACAAGCGGGTGGTTGTGGACCTGCCCGACGTACGCGGCCGCGCTGCCATTCTCCAACACCACATGAAGAAGGTGGAGATCAACCCCGATGTCAACGTGATGAACCTTGCTCGTGGCACGCCTGGATTCTCTGGTGCAGAGCTGGCGAATCTGGTTAACCAGGCGGCCATCTTTGCATCGCATAAGAAGGCGGCTAGCGTAACCACGAATCATCTCGAGTGGGCAAAGGACAAGATTCTTTTGGGTGCCGAACGTAAGACTATGGTAATGACCGAGGATACCCGCCGCAACACTGCGTTCCACGAGGCGGGCCATGCCATCATGGCAATGTACACTCCTGGTGCGACTCCGCTTTACAAGGCAACAATTCTGCCCCGCGGCTCTGCCTTGGGCATCACATTCCAGCTTCCCGAGCTCGACAAGTATGACCAGACGCGCAACGAACTGCTCGCACGCCTCGATGTGGCCATGGGTGGTCGTGTGGCTGAGGAAATGGTTCAGGGCATGGACAACGTGACGTCTGGCTGCGCGTCGGATCTGCAGGCAGCGACGGCCGTGGCCAAGGCGATGGTGACGAGTTACGGCATGTCGGACAAGATTGGCCCCGTTGCGCTTTCGGAGCATTGGAACGACTGGTCCGCTTCGACTCGGCACCTGGCCGAGCAGGAGATTCGGACGCTCCTGCAAGAGTCGGAAGTCCGCACGCGCGAGCTGCTCGCGTCCAAGAACATTGAGCTGGAGCGGCTGGCCCTGGGTCTTTTGGAGTACGAGACGCTAGACAAGGAAGAGATTGACCGCATCGTGCTGGGCAAAAAGATAGAGAAGGAGCGGCTGCAGACCAATCCCGTGGTCAAGGCCGACGATATCCGAGACAAGCGCGGGCGGCAGGGCGCGCTGGCGCGCGGGACCGCGGCCGAGTAGGGCGAAATTAACGATGTAATGTAAATAGAGCATACCAGTGTGGTCAAGCCTAGGTGAGCCTGCGCGAGGAGTGTGCCAGGTCTTTTGTATTGTAGGTGAAGGCTCGTATACGTGGTCTTGTGGCCAACCGTTAGTCCGCAGCCGGTCTGTCTCGGGCTCTCTGCGGGCATATTCTGCACTGCCCCTTTCTTCCTCTACACTCTCAGATGCCACGGCTGCAGACGTGGCTCACCCGAGCTACGGGCGTGCGCTACCCGTTGATCCAGGGCGGCATGACGCACCTGGGCCGCTCACCGCTGGTGTCTGCGGTTGCAAACGCCGGCGCGCTCGGCTTTCTTACTGCATTCACGATGTCGTCGCCGGAAGAACTCCGGGCCGAAATCCGGGAAGTCCGGGAACGCGCGCCCAACAAGCCGTTTGGGGTAAACTTCACCCTGCTGCCGTCCATCCGGCCGCCAGACTACGTGGCATTTGCCCGGGCCGCGGTCGAGGAGGGCGTGCACATTTTCGAGACGGCAGGTAACCCAAAGCCGGTGATGCCGGTGCTGCACGGCGTCGGCGGCGCCGTGCACATCCACAAGGTCGTGTCCATCGAGCACGCGCTCAAGGCCGAGGCGGCAGGTGCGACGGCCGTGTCAATTGACGGCTTCGAGTGCGCGGGGCATCCCGGCGAGGACGGTGTGGGCTCATTGGTGCTGCTGGCCCGGGCGGCCCAGGCGGTGAAGGTGCCAGTGATTGCAAGCGGCGGCTACGCAGACGGTCGTGGGTGTGCGGCAGCGCTCGCATTGGGCGCCCAGGGCGTGAGCATGGGCACGCGGTGGACGGTGACGCGCGAGGCGCCCATGCACGAGCGCATCAAGCAGCTCGTGGTGGCAGCCCACGAGACCGACACGGCGCTGCTGCTGCAGCCGTTGCGCAACTCGGTGCGCTGCTACCACAACGCTGTGGCTGACGCGGTGCTCGAGCAGCAGGCTCTGCCGGGGTTTTCCTTCGCCAAGGTCGCCGACCTCATGGCCGGGGCCCGCGGCGCCACGGTCTACACCACGGGCGACCCGGACGCGGGCATCTGGTCGCTCGGCCAGGCCGCGGGGCTAATTCATGACGTCCCCTCGTGTGCCGAGCTGGCTGAACGGCTGGCCGCAGAAACTGCCGCGGCGCTGCGCCAGGCACACGGCTACATTCAGGACTAGCCTGCGGGGCTGCCGCATTCTCCCTCACCCACTGACTCTGCTTGCGGACTGGGAGAATAATACACTTTTCGAGTATGTAGACGCTACTTTTTCTATATCTAAGCTAGCTGGCACGCCTCGGCTGCCGCGGACTAGAGCTTCGAGTCGCCGGCGATCACGCCCTGCACCGTGGCGTGGGGCAGCGGCGGCTGGGTGTCGCCTGGCGGCGCCAGCCACTCGTCCAGCGTGGCGACAAGCACCCGCGACGCCGGGCGACGCGAGCCCAGGATCATTGTGTCGTGTATGCCCCGCGGCTCCATGTAGTTGTGAGGCACGCGGGCTTTCCTCGCCCACAGCTCGATGCTGTCCCTCAGGACTTCGTGCTCGCCCCACACGCAGATGGTGCGCTCGGGAAGCAGCGGCTCCCAAAATTCGGTGGAGCCGACCACAGGATTGACCTGCGGGTCTGCCAGGTCATCGGGCGAGCAGAACATGCGCCACATGTTGTCCGAGAGGAGAATGTAGTCCATGTCGTTGGAGACAGCCTGGTGGGGTGCCAGGCGCATCCATGGCGATACAAACAGGGCCGCGTAGGCCTCGGGGAGCTTCTCGTTGCTAATCGCCGCCAGCATGGCCGCCACTAGGTTGCCACCTGCAGAATCCCCCAGCAAGACGATCTTGTTGCATGTCTTGTTGAGCTCCTTATAGACTCTGATCGACTCCTCGCGCTGCGTGGGATACTTTGCGTACGGCGTGACCGTGTAATCAACGGCCAAGATCGACAGGCGACGACCCCGCGCGTTCAGCTGCTTGGCCAGCGCTAGCGTCCACATGACCTGGGGTGCCACGGCCTTTAGGAAGTATGCTCCACCGTGCAGGTACAGCACCACAGGGTCGTCTGGCTGCCGATCAGGCTGCTCAACAATCCAGCGGGCGGACGCGTTATCGACTGGGAAGAGCGCGTTGTAATTGTGGAACTTTTCCGTGCCGCGGATGTCCTTGGACTTCATTTCCTCCCGCAGCGGCTTGAGTGGGAGCACGACACGCACCCCGTCGTAGCCGAGCCGCGCGTATGCGTTCATCATTGTCCGGATATAGACTGCCCGCTTCAGCGAGACCTGTTTGTCCGGCTCTGGCCGCGAAAACAGCCATGACACGGCGTGGTAGGCCGCGACGGCCGGCAGCGACAGAAGCACGCCGGTGACGTGCACGAGCGTGGACAACGAGGCGCCCTCTAGCAGCGGGGCCTCGACGAAATCGTGGGGCCCGACTTCCACAAGGGCTTTTGGGAGTTCTGGCATTGGCGCACGTTCGACTTGGTGAGTCGAGGAGGAAGGTAGATTGCAGCGGTCGCCGTGAAAGTGGGGGGAGGCCGGCGGCCGCGACCCCACAAATGACCACAAATGCGGAGCCGAGGGTCCCGTGATCCATGTGACGCTCCCACCACGAGGCACACGTTCCGCGCTAGGCCGACGCTTAGGCAAGCAGGCGCTAGTGCCTTATCTGGCCCGAGGTCCCAACCGCTCCGTGGCGCAGGCTAAAATCAGGACTCGGGTCCGTCGCACTTTTGAAGCAAATCCTGGTTTCCTAATCTGCGGGCCGGTGCGAGAGAAGTGTATCCCTCTTGTGATATATGCATGCTCCATCCGCCGCATATTTACTCTGGCTTCTGGCATGGAGAGCCCCCGACAGGCCGAGCTGTTTGGTTTAGGGTCCGGCTACCCTCTGGCTGGGGCCCGAACAGGTAGGTGCCTGGGCTTCGCGCCTGCTCGCTAGAGAACAAAATAGCTTCTGTGGCGGGTATGTTTGGCATCTCTTGCGGAATTGTGTAATGGCTGTAGTTATAGCTTGCTTGGCTCGCTTGCCTTCGTTGGTGCTCTTAGTTGTACCGGCAGTGTTTGTTAATTTAAGGGTATAGGACGGAGGTGTTTAGGCACTGTACATTAAATGGCCTGGCATCGATAGAGATACAACGTGTTTAGATTTACTAAATCGGTATATCGATATCCACGTATATCGAGCGAGGTCACCAAAAACAGACGATGGAATCCAGAGTTTCTGGAAGCGCACAGCGTGGTTCGGTCACAGAGAGGCCCGGCCGAGGACATGCAGCTTGTAGTGTAGTTGGTCGATAAAGCCCTCGGCAGCTATACGCCTTAGCCGAGCGCTTGCTTGTGGATGTCACGGCATAAGGCTGGATACCAGCAGAACGTATGAACACATGTCGCATGACCAGGTAAAATCCCGAGCTCTGACCACATATCGCTACCGGTCAAAGCGAGCAGCCTCCAAAGAGTAGCTCGAGCGAACTACACGCCTTTCAGACGTAGCATAGGCGCGAAAGTCAGCCATACATAGAAATGTTAATTTGAAACATACCCGGTCTACCCTATGGATCTTGCTCCTATGTAGGATGTTAACGTGCCAATATCGCGTATTCTTCTCAGCCGGGTCGCCACACAGCTGCGCTCGCTAAATTCAATAGAATAAAAATCCACCGCGATGACAGTATTAGAATACTCATGTTGTATATGATCCAGAACAAACTTGCTACCCTGGTTCAACCTCGTTCGGGTTGAGCACATAGCACCTTTTCACATGCGTACAGGCGGCGATCTGCAAAGGGCAAGGGTAGTGGTTCGTCATTACAGCCAGCCGGATCATGCGAGTGATCGTCGAGCCTATCAGCCCGCCGATTGTCGAGGCTCGCGCCATAATTCGGCTCCATCCGGGAGCTGGAGTTGGAGCTGCTTGCGTGCTCCCGTGAGCCCACGGCGGACCAGGGTTGTAATGGCTGCAGCTACAGAACACGGCATGGCTTCAGGAGTTGAAGGTCCAAAGTGGCACGCCGAGGAACATGTTTCAGTTTCAGGAAGCCGAAGCGGATAGCCTGAGCCCTAGCAGGAGTATCCTTCTACCTGCGGCCTTCGAGTCCTCGGCCACCGTTCCCGAATCATTCCAAAACGATCCCCTCACTTCAGCACGCACGGCCGGGATTGCATTGCATGACGATTGCACCTCGACATACAGGTGTGCGGCGGACGACATCGTACGGCACCAATGCGAGATTGTGGCATTGAGACCGTGGGGGGACTGCCAAATACACGCATTCAAAGACGGACTAAACATCTCGGGTTAAAAAAAACATGCTACTTTTTCTCAAAAAGCAATGTTTAAGCTAATCGGCGAGGACTCAAGCAGGGCTCAGGGTTCATGCGCAGCCAAGAAGTGATCCGCGATACATACCAATATGGAGTCCTACGCATGGTCTTTGCATGGTCTATGCATGTGCCAATGAGTTGACGACGGTGTGGCCGACGGAGCCCCAAAGAACACACTCTCCAGCCCAGATATGCACAAGCTCCATTAGTAGCCTTTATCGGTATATTGCATTAGAGAAATCTGCCAAGTGAAACTCAGAGATGACCTTCACGTAAATGCGACATAACCGCCTCCTCAAGTAGCCGCTCTAGGTCGACTCAAGGCCCTGAGCTTGAACAATGAGTTGATTCCATAACCAGTAATCAGAGTAATATTAACCCCGCAGTGCCGCGCGGCGAGCAAGTGGGACTTAGCCAGAGCGTGGCCTTTTTTGTGGCATCGATGCCGGAATTGCAATGCTATCTTCATGGACCCCTGCTTCATGCACCTCTGCAGTTGCCGCGTGCCCCTGCGCCATGCTGAGACAATGTTTCACCCAGGACTGCACCCACTTGCCTGGGGTCAACGCAGGCAGGTATCCGGTGACTTTTTCAGTTTAACACTAATTTCCGACCTCTAACTAACATTTCTCCGTCCATCGTGCACATATTCAATTGGGGTATCTAGAATTAGGGTCCGGGCCACGGTCTGGATTGGAGCCCCGATAATGCATGCTGCATCCGTCATGCTCGGAGGAGGATAGGGCTGCAGCTCCACCTTTGCGCTGCTGGTGGCACTGGCGAATGAACGGCTGCTAGAACAGCGCGTGAACTCTCATTAGGAATTAATTGGAGCATATGCCCGCCCAACTGCACAAGAATGTAACCTCACAGTGATAAGTCTACCAGCTGAAATCCGGTCACCCTCGGGCTGCCCCAAATTTCACGATTGCGCGATGCTGCCCTTACTAAAGAGTGATCTTGCATTGGTTGTAACGGGGCAATGAGTCTACGCTTGAAAAGTCGGGAGACAAGATCCTATGTCGAAATATTATATGGAATCTCCTATGGATAGCCGAATAGCATGGGCTAATCTCGACGTCAGCCGTTGACGTTCCATTGTCTCACGGTTGATACGCTTCCCCGCTCGAGTCCTATCCATGAGCAGGGGTTCATGCACTGCTGCAGAAATATGTACAGCCACGAACTCCAGCCGCATATTCATACGCACGCGCAACAACAGCATGGTACGCCGTAAGCCGGGTCGAGGCCTATCAACTACAGTCCTGCGCAACTATTTAATGGGACGATCTGCCACTCTATTCGGACTCCATCCTCTTCTTTCCTCCTGCTTCTTTCTCTGCAATGCAAGTCTCCATCCTCAGTATCCTTTCTGCCGCTTGCCTCGTCCTCGGCTCGCCTCTTCCCCGCTCTAGCCCAGATGGTGTTATTAGCATTCCTGTGGAGCGTGTCACCAAGGGTGGTGCACTCTCGCGCCGTGGAGATGTGCCTGAGAGCCTGGCGAATCAGGTCTCCCAGTACATTGCTACTGTCCAGATTGGTACCCCTGCTCAGAGTGTGCAATCTAGTATTGACACTGGTTCTTCGGATCTGTGGGTTTACTCCAAGGCGAAGTCTCCGGTCGGGTTTCAGTCATCCTCGTCCACTACTTTCCGCAAGACTGGTGAGCGTTTCCATATTGACTATGTGCTGGGTTCGACCGATGGTGACTGGGCCACCGATACTATCAGCATTGATGGTGCGGTGCTGAAGAACCAGCAGTTCGCTGTGGCCACGTCTTCTGTTGATCAGGGTACTACGTACGGTGTCTTTGGCATTGGCTTGGCTGCCCAAGAGGCTGCGGACTCGCAGTACTCGAACATCCCAGCGAGCTTGAAGTCTAGCGGTGCCATCGCCCGCAACGCGTACTCGCTGTTCTTGGATGATCTTAACGCAAAGTCGGGTAGCGTCATCTACGGTGGTATCGATACCGCCAAGTTTGACAAGTTGCAGAAGGTAAAGTTCACGAGTAACAGGGCATTCTACGTTCCTCTGACTGTCTACGGAGTCCAGACTCAAGCCGTTCTTGACTCTGGTACCTCGTCCACGTACATCCCTGACGATGCCTTCAATAAGGCTTTGAAGGACATCAAGGGCTCAGTCAATCTGCAGCAAGACCGTGACATTTACTACGTCTCGAACCTTAACGATGTTCCTGCCGACAAGAGCATCACATTCACCATCGACGGTACCAACTATGACGTAGCCCTGCGCGACCTGTTCATTCCTGACACGGAGGATGGAGTGCAGATTCTCTTCCTGGATACCACGAAAAACTCTCAAGACACACCTCTGCTGGGTGACTCTTTCCTGCGTAGTTTCTACGTGGTGTACGATCTGGATGGTGGCTACGCTGGTATTGCTAAGGCTAAATTCACTTCAAGCTCCAATGTGCAGGCTATTCCCGGCTCTGGAGTTCCCAGCAACCTTTTCAAATAGATTTAGTTGAGATGTCTAAAGAGTAGTGAATTTTTTTGGTAAGATCTGAACAAATGCAATTGCGGGCTTCAAGCAGAAGTTGGTTTCGATGATTCCCGTTGCTTGTCAGCTGCAGGTACGGCACTGCATAGCGGTAATGCATACCAGTGGGCGTCTGAAACACCGGACCACTTACTCTTACGCAGGAGGTAACGGTTCTCAAGCTTGGCCCAGTAGGCTGAATAAGCGTTACGATACACAAGAACCAAATATTCTTAAAATCCAAACCTTATCATGGCCCTAATCTATGGCCCTAAAAGTCCTGTGAGACCGTCAGGATGTTTTAATGGCAGGGTATTTCGGGAAATTGCGTCTTCCCATGATGTGACCTTTTAAGCTTGGTATTAAAAAGCACCGACCAGCTATCGTTCGACCGAGTCCTCGTCGGCTGGGGTTGCAAAAACCAGCCTCGGACTTGGAGAGCTGATAATCTGGACGGCAAGTAATCATTCCATGCTCGCCCAACGGCTGAGCTTGCTCTGAAACTCAATTAACGGAGGCTGACCCCACTAGTGCCATGGATTTAGCGTACGAACTAGTTCAGAGCTAAGCGTTATTTCAAACCTGCTTTATAGTTTGAGTATGAATGTATAGCTCCTTGTGGCTCGCACACGGACGTATATGTGGAAAGGGTAGGCTCCCTGGGAGCAGCATGCGGGACAACGCGGTGATCGTAGAGAATCTGCTTGCGATTGTCGATTATTAAAGATCTTCACCAAAATGTGTCTACTGGATGGAAATGCCTGCGTGCTTTCGGCACGTTATGGCATCTGATCAGGATAGCATGACTGCCGTCTTACATAAGATCGCTCAGCGTTACGACTTTGAGATCCAACCTGCACACTCTGCGCGTTGGCCGAAGCAATATATTATTACCATGAAGAGCAAGAAAATGCATGCCATCTTTGATTTGAGCCCATTCGGCCACTGCTCGAAGTATTGCACAATTACCCTCACACCTCAATATGCAAGAGCTCAAATCACACTGCATGACGCTTGTCCCGGGGCTACAGGTGTGCGGCGGGGAACGTCGCACGGCATCAACGCAAGATTGTGGCATTGACAGCTATAGACGCACAGCTAAGTACTCACGTCTCAGCTTGTTTCTGGCTAGGAAAACTGCTACTTCACCGGTAAATAGTAGACCCGAACCCAACTGAACATCATCCGTGTTGGGCTCAGGGTTCATGCGCTGCCAAGGAGTGATCACCAACACATGCCGATATGGAGTCCTGTGCATAGTCCTTGCATGGATTCTGCATGTCCCCATGTGCTGACGACAATGTGGCCGACGAAACCCGAGAAGATCGCCCTCTCCGGTCCAAGCATGAACGAGGTTCATTGGAAAACATTATAGGTGCAGCACATTGGTATACTATGCCCCGTAAACCTCAGATAGACCTGGCATAGAGCCCGAAAGCCCCTTTCTGAGGGACCCTCCACTTCAATGCGGGACTAAGCGCTGCTAGCAATGCTGGTAGTCCTAATCCCCGCAGCTCCCGCAATGAGCAATCGGGGCGGCGTGGAGCGTAGGTTTATTGTGGCACCAGTGATCGGATTGGAGAGGTACTGCCAGGGGCCACTTTAGGTGATATTTAGGGTCTTGTGCCTCTGCGCCAAGCTTAGCACTATTGGAAGCTGGGCGGGGACCCAAAATGGACTGAAAGGCTGGACTTACACTCTCACATTCCAGGGTTTATTTTAGCTTTTTGAACTAATATTGGTTTGAACATCGCATGCAGTCCACTGGCTTTCCAAGTTTTGGGCTCCCCAAGCATATTCCAGAATTGAAATCCCGATAATGCATACTGCATGCCCGATGGGAGATAGACTGCATCTCTTCACATTGAATCTGTCCTGGACCAGCAATGGGCTAGTCAAACGTCTCGGTAACGCTTTAAATGCCAAAATGCAGGGTCTTCACTCACACATACAGCAATAAATTTTCCGTATCATATGACTGATTATTTGGATCAAATTGTCGGAATTTCATTGCATCCGGACAAGATTAGTGGCACAATTGCATGAGACTGCAGTTACTAATGGGAAGATCTTCATCATAATCACGGCATATGCTGGTGAGTTTATGCTCTGGTGCTAGAATAAATGCTATTGACCTGGGAATACAGGCTAGTTAAAACTCAGATGCCACCGGGGCAATTGTTGAATATTGGGCTGTTCTCACACTTCCTATCATCGTCAATGTCCTCTCCAAATCTGAGTCTGTCCGTGGTCCTTCAGCTGGGGGAAACTATCGCACCGCTGCAGAAATATGTACAGCTACGGACCTCAACCGCGTATACATATGCACACGCAACAACAGCATGACACGCCGTAAGCCCGTACGAGATCTAGAGGCCGTGGCCCAAAGCAACTATTTAATGGGACGATCTGTCACTCATTCAGACTGTATCCTCTTCTTTCCTCTTCTTTTCCTACGATGCAAGTCTCTTTCTTCAGTCTCCTTTCTGCAGCTTGTCTCGTTTTGGGCTCGCCTGTTCCCCGCTCTAGCCCTGCTGGTGTTGTCAACATTCCTGTGCAGCGTGTCACCAAGGGTGGTGCACTCTCGCGCCGTGGAGATGTGCCTGAGAGCTTGGCGAATCAGGTCTCCCAGTACATTGCTACTGTCCAGATTGGTACCCCTGCTCAGAGTGTGCAATCTAGTATTGACACTGGTTCTTCGGATCTGTGGGTTTACTCCAAGGCGAAGTCTCCGGTCGGGTTTCAGTCATCCTCGTCCACTACTTTCCGCAAGACTGGTGAGCGTTTCCATATTGACTATGTGCTGGGTTCGACCGATGGTGACTGGGCCACCGATACTATCAGCATTGATGGTGCGGTGCTGAAGAACCAGCAGTTCGCTGTGGCTACGTCCTCTGTTGATCAGGGGACCACGTATGGCGTGTTTGGGATTGGATTTCCTAGTGATGAAGCAGCGAAATATGAGTATTCAAACGTTCCAGCGAGCTTGAAGTCGAGCGGTGCCATTTCCCGTAATGCTTATTCGCTATTCTTGGATGATATTAATGCTCCGTCGGGTAGTGTGCTCTACGGTGGCATTGACACAGCTAAGTTTGACAAGCTGCAGAAGGTCGAATTCGTCAGCAATACTGATTTATCCGTTCCTTTGACTGTATACAATGTTCAGGCTGAGGCTGTGCTCGACTCTGGTACGTCTTCTACCTATATTCCTGACGATGCGTTCAAAGCTGCCCTAAAGGACATTCAAGGCTCTGTGGATCTGCAGGATGACAATGGCAATTATTACGTCTCTAGTCTTGACGATGTGCCTGCTGACAAGAGCATCACCTTCAACATCGACGGTACCAACTATGACGTAGCCCTGCGCGACTTGTTCATCCCTGACGAGGAGGATGGAGTGCAGATCCTCTACCTTGACAGCACCAATAACTCCGACGGAAATACTCTGCTAGGTGACTCCTTCCTGCGCAGCTTCTATGTTGTGTATGATCTTGACGGTGGATATGCCGGCATTGCCAAAGCTAAGTTCGGCGCGGGTTCCAATGTTCAGGCGATCCCTAGCTCGGGGGTACCTAGCAACCTTTTCAACTAGAGTTACTATTAGCTTATAGTAGACCTTGCGAAGTACTTATCAAATGGGTATATCATATCGGTCCTGGTTAGCGTAGCTCGAGAAACCACTGGATTGCGGCGCTTGGATTATATCTCTGTTGCAATTTGAAGATCCGCAGAATACCTAAGTGGCAGCAGGGGCCTTACCCGAAATATTCATGTAGTCCATATTGGAAACAAAATTCTCGACAAACACATACCTGCGCGATAATTTGCCCTTCAGGCGTTTTGACTATACACGCGATTTGCACCCAGGTCCTTAACTGCGGCTCTCCTGAGGAATATGCACCTCAAGTTATTGCTGGATAGGTTTGAGCCCCACATGCTGCTTCTGAAATTCATAGACAATTGACTGTTCAAAATATAATATCTTCCACCTCCTTCATAATCTTGGGTGAATGCATGTGCCACTCTTAAAAGTTGCAGAAGCGGAAATGCGGGGCTCAAGTATTCGTTGTCGATGTAGGTAACGCGGTTAGGAAGCGATTCGTCGATATCTCTGACTTTAGAGACGTGCAAATACAGTGAGTTTACCCAGTGGTGTTCAAAAAAATTCTGCGTGCCCCGCTGATAGGTGTTTGCGGCTGAGATAGGTCCACTGCATTATGTGTACATCAAGCGGCGTTGCTTGGATATTCAACTAGCACATCATATCGCATCAAGAACACTAGATGACATTTATAAAGCCGACTCATTAAATTTGGCTCGCTTTGATTTGAAATGATTGGGCAGCGCTTCTGTAGCATTTCAAGACTTTACCCTCAACAAACAGCTATGCGCAGGGCCGGGGTTGCAATGCATGCTTATATGGTTGGATATTTATTCGTTCGCCGACTAGCGACACCGCACACTGCCATTGTGATATCTGGGCTTCTTCAATCGTATCGGGATAGTGGCTCGACTTGTCTTAGTCGAAAGACTACACTTTCTGGGGATGAAGCACCAAGATCAAATCTATTTGATTGAGCCCTGGGGGTTTCTGCTTAAACGCTGACGTCCAGCTCAACAGCATGCCTGCAACGACACGCTACGTGGTCCTACCTCTGACTTCAGACTAGCAATGCCCTCGCCATAACAGATGAGCGCTACCCACATGAGTAGTGAGTGAAGGCTGGGCAGGTCAGAGCCACTGGCCGCCGTCTGCGTCTTGCCTTGCATTTTTGCCTGCGGAGCCGAAACGCGACACACCCTAACCCTCGAGACGCGATTCAATTAAGCTGCTCCCACGCGTTGGCCCACACTCCCCTGCCTCGCGAAATGGACCAGTTGGCCACAGTGTGGCAGGCGTCCGCCCGCCGCAAGCTCTCACGGAAGGATGCGCTGTCGGTGGACATCAAAAGTGCTGCGCGCGACGTACTGCGGCCCCAGGGAGCGGTCAGCCTGCGCCGGGACGGGCATCTCATGTTTGGCCTCGCGTCGATTTTGAGTAGAAAAGCCCAGATTCTGCTCCAGGACAGCGCAGAGACCGATCGCAGCCTGGTAGCCGCGTTTTCTGCCGCGTCCATCGACCGCCAGGGTCCGCGCCGCGCGCCGCCGCAGCTCGACGCACGCCGCGCACCGGCCGAGCCGGTGCTCGAGGGCAGCGACTTCGATGTTTCCGCGATTCTCGAAGACGCCACGTCGCGTCTCCGCCGGAGCGCAGAGGCCGGCGCGGCCGGCGCGGCGCCGAGCTCGCCTGCGGCCGCTGGCGACGACGCTGGCGACGACGCTGGCCTCGACAGCTTCGACCCGCTGCTGGACCGGTCGATTGACGCGGTGATGCGTAGCGAGCGCGCACCGCTGAGCGACGGCTTCGACGTGGAGGTCTCCGAGCGCGACCAAGACTCGCTGCGAAACCTGCTGGCGGGCATCATCCCCGACTCCGACCCGGCCAACGCGCAGCCAGCACCCGGCGCGACCGAGAATGCTGGCCCTGTAAACGATTATGCCGGCGATGCGGAAATGTACGACGAGGAGCCCGCTGACATGACCATGAACATGTACTCGTCGTCACCGCCGCCAGAGGTGGCAACGCCGCCACCTGAAACCGACCTGGCCGTTGACATTGTCCTGCCTAACGGCGAGGCCACGCCCGAACGGCGCCCCGATCATGCTGCAGGCGACGCTGCCGCACCGCGAGCAAAGGCTCTCCGCGAGCGGAAGCGTCGACTGGCGCCCTATGACGAGCAGACAGAAATTCGTCTTCCCAAGGCACCCACTTCTTCTGCACTCGGCCCGCCCGGCCGGACGGTCCCGCGTGCACGAAGCACGGAACAGCCTATGGATGTTCTGGATACGGAAACGGCCCGGCTGCTCGATGCAGAGTATATTCGCTCTGAGCTGAAGCGCCGTCGTTTAGTGGGTCTGCAACCGGGTAGCCCGTCGTTACACGAAGTACCCGAAACGCAGCAAGAGCAGCGTGGCGAGGAAGCCGAGCTCCCCAGCGCGCCAGATCTTCTCCACTCTATGGACGCTGACTTTGATGACGATGCTAATTATGGAGATGACGCCGGTTTCGATGACAATGCCCTGCCAGATCGACTAGACACACTGGGTGATGATCTGTCATCAGATTTACCCGAAACGCTTGAATCGCACGCTGCGGCTGCACGGGACAAGATTTCCCGGGCTCTTGAGTCGGGCAATGGAACCAGTACATTCGATGTTATCACTGGACCAGCGGTTCCGATGTCGAAGGCCGCGGTATTTGCCGAACTGCTGGCGATGTCAGCCGCTGGTACAGTGCGGTGTGAGCAGGCTGCACCTTTCACGAGTATTGAAGTCCAGACTGCTTGAAGTGTTAAGATATAATGCTTGAGATGAGCCCAGGTCTGCAAACTAAATATATATATAATACAATCACGCGGAGAGTGCCTGCACTCTCTTTGTTAATGGAATCACTGCCGCGCTAGGACCTGTCCACAAACTTTTTCCGCAGCTCCAGAGCCGCGTCCTTGGGAGGCTCCAGCAAGTGGGCCGCCGCATCTACAATTATCACGTTGCCCTTAGTATCACCGACTGCCAATCGATCCTGGCGGCTCCATGCAAGCTTGTCCAACAGCTTCTCTGTTTCGAGTGTACTCACGGGAAGGTCTGTGTCCCTGAGCAAATCCCACAGCTGCAGTTCATTCTGACATACACTGGCGAACAACGACGGGTGGCCCGGGCACCAGGCCAGGTCGCCCACCGCCTCGTCTGTGCGCAGTTCTAAGAGTGATGCACTACTTCGGGTCAAGCCCTCAGGCACGTTCCACAGCCGAATGGACCAGTCCAGGCCACTGGTCAATAGCAGCCTAGTGATACCCGAATCGGGCTCACCGCCTCTGAATTTAAGACTCGACACAGGAGCGGAGTGGCCCGAAAACAGCAACTTATGGTCGATTCCCGCCGGATGGCCCACCCGGCTAGTGCGACTGCCGCCGCGGATCGAGCCATCCATGCTACCTACCAGGAATTTGCTCGTATCGTCCGGAAACACTGCGAGGGATGTCGTGGCCAACGGGGTCTGGAATGACGACGTGGCCGTCAGCGGCTCCAGCAGCACCACTTTGTCGCGCGGCTTGGCGACGACGTCGGGCGACCAGGTACAGAGGGTGCCATCCGTGGAGCAAGTTACCAGCAAGGGTGCCAGATTCGTGCCAATGAGCTCGAGCCCGTACGTCGGAAATAGGTGGCCGCCCCCGTCAGTGAGAGACTTGATGAGCGGCAGCAGGTTGTAGCGGCCTCGCCTCAGATCCCAAACAAAAACCTGGCCATTGTACCCTGTTCCATAGACAAGGTGGGGGGAGTGCTGAGCAAAGCGCAGGTTGAGGAGGTCGGTCGGCGTGTTCAGGATCCATTCTGGCTCGGCAGGTGCGGCCAGGCTCCAGATATTCACGGAGCGAAGGCCGCGATAGGCCGCGGCAAGCAAGTCGTCAAAGTGTGGCGACCAGGCGAGAGCAGACACGGCATGCCCGGGGGCGTCGGGCAACGCCGCGCCGGGGCACGGCAGGGTCAGCGACCTGCGGAGATCGTGGGTCTCGGGCAGCTGGGCAGCTGGGGCCGAGTAGTCGCGTAGCGGGTCAGTGCCGGCAAGGATGCGGGCCACCATGCGCCAAGAGTTGTCCAGAAACGGGACGGCTCTGCGTGCGCGCGAGACGTCCTCGGCACGCTGCCAGTCCGGTACAGCCGCGGGCACGGGTGGCAGCGCTTCAGGCCCGGTGCTCTGGCCAGCATTTTCAAAGATCCCGGCGCGGTGCTGTCCCAGGACTGGTCCTGGCGCGTCCGCCCTTTCCTCGTCGTCCGCATCGCGGGCGCGGCGCTGTGTCTGAGTGCTTTTCGTGAACCGGAACGGCGCCTGCACGGAATACAGGGCCGCGGAGACCGTCGTGAGTGCGGCAGGTGCGCTGGGCTCCGCAATCTGCGCGAGCGGCTCGGCGGAGTTGGCCGGATCTGTGCGCGCGCCGGCGCCGGCGCCCGCTTGTGCGCGCCCAGCCCGGCGCGCCGCAGCAGATCGTCGATGTTCGGGTCGTCGCGCCGCGACCACGATGCCAGCACTGCCTGCGTGCGCTTGGCGACCTTCTTGTCCGCGCTGCGCGACTCCATGAGCAGCTGGTCGCCCAGGCCGGACTCGGGCACCATGCCGGAGATGCGGCGGCCGCCGTTGTCGACAAGCATCTCTGTGATGGCCAGCGCGCGCAGCTGCTGGCCCGGCGTGCCGTGCTTGATCCGCTTGCGCAGCGCACGGCCCGCCTCGTGCCGCCCCGCCTCGGGGCGGATCTGGATCAGCTCCATGAGCTCCAGCAGCTCGCCGGGGTCGTCCTCGCTGCTGCCGCGCGCCGTCAGCCGCTCAATCGACGACGAGATCGCCGTGTATGGCTGGCTGCTGCTGAAAAGGCCCATCCCGTCGCTGTGTGGGGGAAGGTGGAGAGGCGGGCCTGGCCCCCGCGCTGCCTGCCTGCCAGGGCCGGGAGACCTGGTCTGGCGGGCTGGGCACCCAACATCACCTAAGCATCTTTCCAAGCTCGCGCGCTTCCCCACCATTCTACTCCCACGCAGCCCCGCCAAACCCGCGCACCCACACACCACACAATGGCGTCCAAGCAGCTCCTCCAGCCACTCATCAAGAAGCCGCTCTTCCTGGCCATCAAGACATTCTGCCCGTTTTGCAAGAACTCTTTGGCCCTCACAAAGTCCAAGGGCGTCACCCCGGAGGTCATTGAGATCAACCACCGCGAAGACGGCCCGGACATCCAGGCCACGCTGACGGAGATGACGGGCCAGAAGACCGTGCCATTTGTTTACTCGTACGGCAAGTTCATTGGTGGCTCCACGGACCTCAAGGCGCAGCCCGATTCGTTTTGGCAGGCCATCAAGAAGGGGCAATAGCTCCCTGCCCGCTTGTTCCGGAGACGTGGCATGTACTATATAGTTTTCAAAAATACAGGCATTTTGTTTGCACTGATGCGCATTCGCCGCGAGGCCGTCGTTGATCTCACTTTGACTCCCTCGAGTATCTACCTCTGTACCGACTAAGATTTGATATTGGCTCTGGCTGTATCGCGGGCTATACGCGATGATTAATTGTCGCAGCAGGGACTCAACCAGCCAACTCTCAGATAATGACAGGTCGCTCCGTACTCTCATGCAGCATGATCAGCTATTCCTAGCTGAACACCAAAATTCAAAACTATCACCAATCTAAAATTACTGCAATATGCCTCCTACGCCCCTACTCGGCTAACTGTCAGGTTCCAGCACCTAACTGCACCTGGGTAAGGAGACGCAGAAGAATGCAGCCCCGACGCAAACCTTGCAGCTCCATGTCGGAAAAAATTTGCATCCCTGACAACCAATCTATACAAAATTTCCGACCCCTTCTGTCTGAGATCGGCGGGATCCTTCATGAAAAAAGAAATAAAGCAATTCAAAACGAGTTGCAAAGTGTTTGGAGCAACTGTGTTGATTCAAACGCTGGTTTCTGCTTCATACGCAGCCAGGCTGCACAGTGGTACGAGTTGACCGTGAACGCGGGCCTTCGAAACTGTGCGGCAAGGGCAAACTCAGTTTGCCCGATTGGTCTCTCTGCGCACTGTGCGTTAGAGAGCACTGATGGATTCTGTGGATTATTAGCCGATGGCAATTATTCAT